>PVKV010017547.1:0-47347 GCA_004027835.1 Alouatta palliata
CTACAAAGAACTGAAACAGATTTACAAGAAAAAAACAAACAAGCCTATTCAAAAGTGGGCGAAGGATATGAACAGACACTTTACAAAAGAAGACATACATGAAGCCAACAAACATATGAAAAAATGCTCATCATCACTGGTCATTAGAGAAATGCAAATCAAAACTACATTGAGATACCACCTCACGCCAGTTAGAATGACGATCATTAAAAAATCTGGAAACAACAGATGCTGGAGAGGATGTGGAGAAATAGGAACACTCTTACACTGTTGGTGGGAGTGTAAATTAGTTCATCCATTGTGGAAGACAGTGTGGCGATTCCTCAAGGACCTAGAAATAGAAATTCCATTTGACCCAACAATCCCATTACTGGGTATATATCCAAAGGAGTATAAATCATTCTACTATAAGGACACATGCACACGAATGTTCATTGCAGCACAGTTTACAATAGCAAAGACCTGGAAGCAACCCAAATGCCCATCGATGATAGACTGGACAGGGAAAATGTGGCACATATACACCATGGAATATTATGCAGCCATCAAAAACGATGAGTTCGCATCCTTTATAGGGACATGGATGAACCTGGAAACCATCATTCTCAGCAAACTGACACAAGAACAGAAAATCAAACACCGCATATTCTCACTCATAGGTGGGTGTTGAACAACGAGAACACATGGACACAGGGAGGGGAGCATCTCACACGGGGGTCATTTGGGGGGAAAAAGGTGAGGGACAGCGGGGGGTGGGGAGTTGGGGAGGGATAGCATGGGGAGAAATACCGGATATAGGTGATGGGGAAGAAGGCAGCAAATCACACTGCCATGTGTGTACCTATGTAACAATCTTGCATGTTCTTCACATGTACCCCCAAACCGAAAATGCAATAAAAAGTATATATATTAAAAAAAAAAAGAAAAATAAAAGGAAAAAAACAAATGAACAAGATCCAATCCTATGCTTTCTAAAAGAAATCTGCTTTCACTATAAAGATAAAATAGATCAAAAGCAAACATTAGAAAAAGACATAAGTTGACATTACTCAAAAGAAAGCAGGACTGAGATCGATGTTAGATAGATTTCAGATTAAGAATATTATCATTGGTAAAAAATTTATTTCATAATGATAAAGGGGTCAGTTGATCAAAAAGACGAATATTAATCCTTAATAATTATATATTAATAAAAGAGTTCCAAATCAAAACTAACAGAACTGAAAGGCAAAATAGACAAATTTACAATTATGATTGGAAATTTTAACATTCCTATTTTAATAATTAGAACAAGAAAGAGATAATCAGAAAGGATAAAGAAGATTTGAACAACATTATTAATCCACTCACCCTAATTGATACAGAGCACTCCAGCCAATTGTAAAATGCTTATACTTTTCATGTATACATGGAACGTTTACCAAGATGAATTATACTTTGGCCTGTAACATAAATCTAAGTTTTAAATGACTTATGGCATACAAATATGTTCTCGAAACACAAAAATAAGTTAAATTAGAAATTAATAAAAGTATCTAGAAATTCCAAAAAAAAAAAAAAAAAAAGACTTGATGGAGTTGAAAAACACAGCACAAAAACTTTGCAAAGCATACATAAGTTTCAATAGCTGAATCAACCAAGCAGAAGAAAGGATATCAGAGATCGAAGATCAACTCAATGAAATAAAATGACGACAAGATTAAAGAAAAAAGTGAAAAGAGTAAATCCTCCAAGAAATATGGGATTACGTGAAAAGATACATACGTTTGATTGGTGTACCTGAATGTGACAAGGAGAATGAATCCAAACTGGAAGACAATCTTCAGGATATTATCCAGGAGAACTTCCACTACCTAGCAAAGCAGGCCAATATTCAAATCCAAGAAATACAGAGAACACCACAAAGATATTCCTGAAGAATAGCAACCCCAAGGCACATAATCATCAGATTCACCAGGGTTGAAACAAAAAAAGAAAGAAAGAAAGAAAGAAAGAAAGAAAGAAAGAAAGAAAGAAAGAAAGAAAGAAAGAAAGAAAGAAAGAAAGAAGAAAGAAAGAAAGAAAGAAAGAAAGAAAGAAAGAAAGAAAGAAAGAAAGAAAGAAAGAAAGAAAGAAAGAAAGAAAGAAAGAAAGAAAGAAAGAAAATGCTAAGGGCAACCAGAGAGAAAGGTCAGGTTACACACAAAGGGAAGCCCATCAGACTCACAGTGGATCCCTTGTAAGAAACCCTAAAAACCAGAATAGAGTAAGGGCCAATATTCAACATCCTTAAAGAAAATAACTTTCAACCTAGAATGTCATCTCCAGCCAAACTAAGCTGCATAAGTGAAGGAGAAATAAAATCCTTTACAATCAATTTCTGAGCAATTTTGCCACCACCAGGCCTGCATTACAAGAGCTCCTGAAGGAAGCGCTAAAAATGGAAAGTAACAACCAAAAAAAAAAAAAAAAAAAAAAAGGTACCAAATGGTAAAGACCATCGACACAATGAAGAAACTGTGTCAACTAATGGGCAAAACAACCAGCTAGCATCAAAATAGCAGTATCAAATTCACACATGACAATATTAACCTTAAATGTAAATGGGCTAAATGCCACAATCAAAAGACACAGACTGGCAAATTGGATAAAAAGCCAAGACCCATTGGTGCACTGTATTCAGGAGACCCATCTCACATGCAAAGACACACATAGAATCAGAATAAAAGGATGGCGGAAGATTTACCAAGCAAATGGAGAGCAAAAAACAAGCAAGGGTTGCAATTCTAGTTTCCGATACAGCAGACTTTAAACCAACAAATATCAAGAGACAAAGAAGGGCATAACGTAATGGTTAAAGGGATCAATGCAACAAGAAGAGCTAACTATTCCAAATATATATGCACCCAATACAGGAGCACCCAGATACATAAAGCAAGTTCTTTTTGTTTGTTTGTTTTTTAAATTGTACTTAAACTCTGGTGTACATGTGCACATCCTGCAGATTGTTGCATAGTTACACACATGCCATGGTGGTTTGCTGTCTCCTTCCCCAGTCACCTACACCAGACATTTCTTCTGGTGTTATTACTCCCTAACCTCCCCATTCCCCACTGTCCGTCCCCTCTCATTCCCCCCACCCCCTGCCTACCCCCATGTGTGATGTTCCCCTCTCTGTACCCATGTGTTCTCATTGTTCATCACCTATCAGTGAAAACATGAAGTGTTTGGTGTTCTGTTCTTGTGTCAGTTTGCTGAGAATGATGGTTTCCAGATTCATCCATGTCCCTACAAAGGACACGAACTCATCATTTCTTATGGCTGCATAGTATTCCATGGTGTATATATGACACATTTTCTCTGCCCAGTCTATCATTGATGGGCATTTGGGTTGGTTTCAAGTCTTTGCTATTCACAACAGTGCCACAATGAACATATGTGTGCATATCTCTTTATAATAGTATGATTTATAATCCTTTGGATATATACCCAGCAATGGGATTGCTGGATCAAATGGTATTTCTATTTCTAGATTCTTGAGGAATTGCCATACTGTCTTCCACGATGGTTAAATTAATTTGCACTCTCACCAACAGTGTAAGAGTGTTCCTATTTCTCCGCATCCTCTCCAGTATCTGTCTACAGACTTTAGTGATCACATTCTAACTGGCATGAGATGGTATCTAAATGTGGTTTTGATTTGTATTTTTCTAATGCCTAGTGATAATGAGCGTTTTTTCATATGTTTGTTGGCCTCATAAATGTCTTGTTTTAAAAAGTGTCTGTTCATATGCTTTGCCCACTTTTGAATAGGTTTGTTCAATTTTCCTTGTAAATCCACTTTAGTTCTTTGTAAATTGTGGATATTAGTCCATTGTCAGCTGTATAGCTTGCAAAAAATTTTTCCCATTCTGTTGGTTGCCGATTCACTCTAGTGATTGTTTCTTTTGCTGTGCAGAAACTCTTGAGTTTAATTAGGTCGCATTTGTCTATTTTTGCTTTTGTTACTATTGCTTTTAGTGTTTCAGTCATGAAGTTCTTGCCTATGCCTATGTCTTGAATGGTATTGCCTAGGTTTTATTCTAGGGTTTTTATGGTGTTAGATCTTATGTTTAAATCTTTAATCCATCTGGAGTTAATTTTACTGTAAGGTGTAAGGAAGAGGTCCAGTTTCAGGTTTCTCCACATGGCTTGCCAGTTTTCCCAGCACCATTTATTAAACAGGGAATCCTTTCCTCATTGTTTTTGTCAGGTTTGTCAAAGATCAGATGGTTGTAGATGTGTGGCGTTACTTCCAAGGTCTCTGTTCTGTTCCATTTGTCTAAGTCGCTGTTTTGGTACCAGTGCCATGCTGTTTTGATTACTCTAGCCTTCTAGTATAGTTTGAAGTCAGGCAGTGTGATGCCTCCAACTTTGTTCTTTCTGCTTAGGATTGTCTTGGCTATGCGGGCACTTTTTTGGTTCCATATGAAATTTAAAGTGTTTTTTTTTTTTTTTCCAGTTCTATGTGGAAGGTCAATGGTTGCTGATGGGGCTAGCATTGCATCTATAAATTACTTTGGGCAGTATGGCCATTTTCATGACATTGATTCTTCCTAACCATGAGCAGGGGATATTTTTTCATCTGTCTGTATCCTCTCTTATTTCCTTAAGCAGTGGTTTGTCATTCTCCTTGAAGATATCCTTCACATCCTTTGGTAGTTGTATTCCTAGGTATTTTATTCTCTTTGTAGCTATTGTGAATGGGAGTTTGCTCATGATTTGATTCTCTGTTCATCTGTTACTGCTGTATAGGAATCCTTGTAATTTCTGCACATTGATTGTGTATTCTGAGACTTTGCTGAAATTGCTTATCAGTTTAAGGATATTTTGGGCTTAGACCATGAAGTCTTCTTAAGATACAATCATGTCGTCTGCAAGTAGAGATAATTTGACTTCCTTTCTTTCTAATTGAATACCGTCTATTTCTTTTTATTGCCTCATTGCTCTGTCTAGAACTTCCAATGTTATATTGAATAGAAATGGTAAGAGTGGGTATCCTTGTCTAGTGCCAGTTTTCAGAGAAAATGCTTCCAGTATTTGTCCATTCAGTATGAGATTGGCTGTGGGTTTGTCATAAATAGCTTTTATTATTTTAAGATACATTCTATCGATACCTAGTTTATTGAGAGTTTTTAGCATAAAGCATTGTAGAATTTTGTCAAAAGCCTTCTCTGCATCTATTGAGATGATCATGTGGGTTGTGTCTTTTGTTCTGTTTTTGGGATGGATTACGTTTATAGATTTGTGTATGTTGAACCAGCCTTGCATCCCCGAGATGAAGCCTACTTGATCGTGATGGGTACACTTTTTGGTGTGTTGTTGCATTGGTTTTGCCAGTATTTTATTGAAGATATTTGCATTGATGTTCATCATAGATATTGGCCTGAAATTTTTTCTTTTTTAGTTTTGTCTCTGCCAGATTTTGGTGTCAGGATGATGTTGGTTTCATAAAATGAGATAGGGAGGATTCTCTCTTTATGTATTGTTTTGAATAGTTTCAGAAGGAATGGTACCAGCTCCTCTTAATAGAATTCGGCTGTGAACCCATCTGGACCTGGACGCTTTTTGGTTGGTAGGCTATTAATTGCTGCCTCAACTTCTGACCTTGTTATTGGTCTATTCAAGGATTCAACTTCATCCTGGTTTAGTCTTGGGAGGGTGTAATTATCTGGGAATTCATCCATTTCTTGAAGATTTACCGGTTTATGTGCATAGAGTTGTTTGTAGTAATCTCTGACGGTAGTTTGTATTTCTGTGTAATTGGTGGTGATATCTCCGTCATCATTTTTTATTGCATCTATTCAATTCTTCTCTCTTTTCCTTTTTATTAGTCTGGCTAGCAGTCTATCTAATTTGTTGATCTTTTTGAAAAACCAGCTTCTGGATTTACTGATTTTTTTTGTAGGGTTTTTTGTGTCTCTATCTCCTTCAGTTCTGCTCTGATCTTAGTTATTTCTTGTCTTCTGCTAGCTTTTGAATTTGTTTGATGTTGCTCCTCTTGCTCTTTCAATGTTGATGATAGGGTGTCGATTTTAGATATTTCCTCTTTTCTCATGTGGGCATTTAGTGCTATAAATTTTCCTCTAGACACTGCTTTAAATGTGTCCCAGAGATTCTAGTACATTGTGTTTTTGTTCTTGTTGGTTTCAAATAACATCTTTATTTCTGCCTTCATTTCTTTGTTTATCTAGTTGTCATTCAGGAGCAAGTTGTTCAGTTTCCATGTAATTGTGTGGGTTTTGTGAGCTTCTTAATCCTGAGTTCTAATTTGATTGCAGTGTGGTCTGAGGGACTGATTTTTACGATTTTCATTATTTTGCATTTGCTGAGGAGTGATTTACTTCCAATTATGTGATCAATTTTAGAGTAAGTGCAATTTGGTGCTGAGAAGAATGTATATTCTGTGGATTTGGGGTGGAGAGTTCTGTAGATATGTGTTAGGTCTGCTTTGTGTGAGAGTTTAAGTCTTTTTGTAAGAACTTCCTTTATGTATCTGAGTACTTCTGTATTGTTTTATGTATCCGGGTGCTCCTGTATCTTACAGCACCTGGGAAAAGCAGGGGTTGTTAGTTCCACTGAAGAATACCTCAACGTCCCTGCCCAGCAGCTCTGAATGAAACAACGGAGCTCCCAGCACAGCACTTGAGCTCTGAAAAGGGAAAGACTGGCTCTTCAAGTGGCTCCCTGATCCCCAGTATATCAAAAAAGTCACCTCATAAAGGATAGCTGTGGCTGACATCTAGTGGGTACCCTTCTGAGACAAAGATACCAGAAGAAGGAACAGGCAGCAACCCATACTGTTCTGCAGCCCCCGCAGGAGATTCCCAGGCAAGTAGGTTCCAGAGTGAAACTTCAGCTGTCCTGCAGCAGAGGGACCTGTCTGTTAGAAGAAAACTACAAAACAGAAAGAAATAGCTTCATTATCAACACGAAGAATGTTAACTCAGAGACCCCTTCCAAAAGTCACCAACTTCAAAGAATAAAGTTAGATAAATCCACGAAGATGGGAAGAAACCATAAAGAAAGTCTTAATGACCTGCAAAGAGACTTAGACTCCCACACAATAATAGTGGGAGACATTAACACTCCACTGTCAATATTAGACAGATCAACAGGATAGCAAACTAACAAGGATATCCAAGACTTAAACTCAGATCTGGTCCAAACAGACTTAACAGACATCCACAGAACTCTCCACACCAAATCCACAGAATATACATTCTTCTCAGCTCCACATCACACTTACTCTGAAATTGATCACATAATTGGAAGTAAATCACTCTTCAGCAAATGCAAAAGAACAAAAATCATACCAAACAGTCTCTGAGACCACGGTGTAATCAAATTGGAACTCAGGATTAAGAAACTCACTCAAAACTTCACAACTACATGGACACTGAACAACCTGCTCCTGAATGACTACTGGATAAATAATAAAATGAAGGCAGGTAAAGATGTTCTTCAAAACCAATGAGAATGAAGACACAATGTGCTAGAATCTCTGGGACGTATTTAAAGCAGTGTCTAGGGGGAAATTTGTAACACTAAATGCCCACATGAGAAACGAGGAATGATATAAACTTGACACTCTATCATCACAATTAAAAGAACTAGAGGAGCAAGATCAAACAAATTCAAAAACTAGCAGAAGACAAGAAATAACTAAGATCAGAGCAAAATTGAAGGAGATAGAAACACAGAAAAACCTTCAAACAATCAATAAATCCAGTAGCTGGGTTTTACAACATCAACAACATAAATAGACGACTAATCAGACTAATGAAAAAGAAAAGAGAGAAGAATCAAATAGATGCAATAAAAATGATAAAGGGGATATCACCACTGCTTCCACAGAAATACAAACTACCATCAGAGTTACTACAAACAACTTTATGCAAATAAGCCAGAAAATCTAGAAGAAATGGATAAATATTTGGAAATGTAAACCCTCCCAAGACTAAATCAGGAAGAAGTGGAATCCTTCAATAGATCAATAACAAGATCTGAAGTTGAGGCAGCAATTAATAGCCTACCAACCAAACATCCAGGTCCAGATGGGTTCACAGCTGAATTCTATGAGTCATACAAAGACGAGCTGGTACCATTTCTTCTGAAACTATTCTGAACAATACAAAAAGAGGGAATCTTCCCTAACTCATTTTATGAAACCAACATCATCCCGATACCAAAACCTGGCAGAGACACAACTAAAAAAAATTTCAGGCTAATATCCATGATGAGCATCGATGTAAAAATCTTCAATAAAATATTGGCAAACCGAATGCAACAGCACATCAGAAAGCTTATCTATCACAATCGAGTAGGCTTAATCCTGGGGATGCAGGGCTGGTTCAACATATGCAAATCTGTAAACGTAATCCATCCCATAAACAGAACCAAAGACAAAAAATACATGATTATCTCAATAGATGCAGAGAAGGCCTTTGACAAAATTCAAAAGCCCTTTATGCTAAAAACTCTCAATAGGCTGAGTATCAGTGAACTATATCTTAAAATAATAAAAGCTACGTATGACAAACCCAAAGACAATATCATACTGAATGGGCAAAAACTGAAAACCTTTCCTTTGAAAACTGGCACAGGACAATTGTGCTCTCTCTCACTTTTCCTATTCAACATAGTAATGGAAGTTCTATCCAGAGCAATGAGGCATTAAAAAAAAATAAAGCGCATTTGATTAGAAAAACAGGAAGTCAAATTGTCTCTATTTGCAGATGACATGATTGTACATTTAGAAGACCCCATCATCTCAGCCCAAAATCTCCTTAAGCTGATAAACAACTTCAGCAAAGTCTCAGGATACAAAATGAAGTGCAAAAATTAAAAGCATTCCTATACACCAGTAACAGACAAACGGAGAGCCAAATCATGAGTGAACTCCCATTCACAATAGCTACAAAGAGAATAAAATATCTACAAATACAACTAACAAAGGACGTGAAGGACCTCTTCAAGGAGAACTACAAACCACTGCTCAAGAAAATAAGAGAAGACACAGACAGATGGAAAACCATTCCATGCTCATGGTTAGGAAGAATCAATATCATGAAAATGGCCATACTACCTAAAGTAATTTATACATTCAGTGCTATCCCCATCAAGCTACCATTGACCTTCTTCACAAAATTGAAAAAAAAAAAAAAAACCACCTTAAACTTCATATGGAACCAAAAAAGAGCCCTTGTATCCATGACAATCCTAAGCAAAAAAGAACAAAGCTGGAAGCATCATGCTACCTGACTTTAAACTATAGTGGAAAGCTACAGTAACCAAAACGGCATGTTATCAGTACCAAAACAGAGATATAGATCAATGGAACAGAACAGAGGCCTCGGAAGTAATGCCACACATCTACAACCATCTGATCTTTGACAAACCTGACAAAAACAAGCAATGGGGAAAGGATCCCCTGTTTAATAAATGGTGTTATAAAAACTGGCTAGCCACGTGCAGAAAGCTGAAATTGGCCTCCTTCCTTACACTTTAGAAAAAAATTAACCCCAGAAGGATTAAAAAGTTAAACAAAAGACCTAACATCATAAAAACCCCAGAAGAAAATCTAGGCAATACCATTCAAGACATAGGCATAAGCAAGGACTTTATGACTGAAACACCAAAAGCAATGGCAACAAAAGCCAAAATAGACAAATGGGATCTAATTAAACTTAAGAGCTTCTGGATGACAAAAGAAACAATCATTAGAGTGAATTGCAATGAACAGAGTGGGAAAAAAATTTTGCAAGCCACCCATCTGACAAAGTGCTAATATCCAGAATCCACAAAGAACTAAAACATACTTAAATGAAAAAAACAAAAAAACCCATTCAAAAAGTGGGCAAAGGATATGAACAGTCACTTTTCAAAAGAAGACATTTATGTCTCCAACAAACATGTGAAAAAATGCTCATCTATGGTCCTTAGAGAAATGCAGAACAAAATCAAATTGAGATACCATCTAAAGCCAGTTAGAATGGCGATCATTAAAATATCTGGAGACCACAGATGCTGGAGAGGATGTGGAGAAATAAGAATATTTTTACACTGTTGATGGGAGTGTAAATTAGTTCAACCATTGGGGAAGACAGTGTGGCAATCCCTCAAGGGTCTGGAAGTAGAAGTAGCATTTGACCCAGCAATCCCATTACTGGGTATATACCCAAAGGATTATAAATCTTTCTACTATAAAGATGCATGCACACATATGTTCATTGTGGCACTGTTTACAATAGCAAAGACTTGGAACCAACCCAAATGCCCATCAAGGATAGACTGGATAAAAAAATGTGGCAGATATATCCCATGGAATACTATGCAGCCATAAAAAAAAGATGAGTGCATAGCCTTTACAGGGACATGAATGAATCTGGAAACCATCATTCTTAGCAAGCTGACACAGGAACAGAAATCCAAACACTGCATATTCTCATAATTGGGTGTTGAACAATGAGAACACATGGACACAGGTAATGAAACATCACACACTGGGGTCTATTGCAGGGTTGGGACCTAGGGGACGGATAGCAAGAGGTGGGAAGATTGGGGTGGGATAACATTAGGAGAAATACCTGAAGTAGGTGATGTGGGGCTGGAGGCAGCAAACCACCATGGCATGTGTATACCTGTATAACAATTCTGCAAGATCTGCACATGAATCCCAGAACTTAAACTATAATAAAAAGAATAAATTTGAGGCCAATATCCGTATTGAACATTCATGCAAAAATCTTCAATAAAATGCTGGCAAACCAAATCCTACAGCACATGAAAAAGCTTGTCCATCATGATCATGATCATGTAGGCTTCATATCTGGGATGCAAGGCTGATTCAAGATATGCAAATCTATAAACATATTCCATCACATATACAGAATCAAAGACAAAAACCACATGATTATCTCAATAGATGCAGAGAAGGCCTTTAACAAAACTCAACAGCCCTTTATGCTAAAAACTCTCAGTAAACTAGGTATTCATGGAATATATATTCAAATAATAAAAGCTATTTATGACAAACCCACAGCCAATATTATCCTGAATGGGGAAAATTTGGAAGCATTCCCCTTCAAAACTGGCACAAGACAAGGATGCCCTCTCTGACCTCTCCTAGTCAAGATAGTATTAGAAGTTCTGGCCAGGGCAATCAGGCAAGAAAAAGACATAAAGGTTATTCGGTAAGAAAAGAGGACATCAAATTGTCTCTTTGCAGACAACATGATTGTATATTTAGAAGACCCCATCGTCTCTGCTCAAAATCTCCTTAAGCTCATAAGCAACTTCAGCAAAGTTTCACGATACAGAATCAATGTGTAAAAATCACAAGCATTCCTATACACCAATAACAGACAGAGAGCCAAATCATGACGAATGTGAAGGACATCTTTAAGGAGAACTACAAACCACTGCTCAAGGAAATAAGAGAGAACATAAACAGATGGAAAATCATTCCATGCTCATGGTTAAGAAGAATCAATATCTTGAAGAAGGCCATATTGCCCAAAGTAATTTACAGATTCAATGTTATCCCCATCAAGCTACCATTGACGTTCTTCACAGAATTGGAAAAAAACACCATAAACTTCATATGGAAAAAAAGAGAGCCAGCATAGCCAAGAAAATCATAAGCAAAAGAAAATCAAAGCTGGAGACATCACGCAACCTGACTTCAAACTATACTACAAAGCTGCAGTGATCAAAACAGCATGGTACTGATACCAAAACACATATAGACCAGTGGAACAGTACAGAGGCCTCAGAAATACTGCCACACATCTACAACCATCTGATCTTTGATAAACCTGACAAAAACAAGAAATGGGGAAAAGATTCCCTATTTAATAAATGGTGTTGAGAAAACTGGCCAGTTATATGCAGAAAGCTGAAACTTATCCCTTCCTTACACCTTATACAAAAATTAACTCCAGGTGGATTAAAAATTTAAACATAAGACCTACCACCATAAAAACTCTAGAAGACAACCTAGGCAATACCATTCAGGACATAGGCATGGGCAAGGACTTTATGACTAAAACACCAAAAGCAATGGCAACAAAAGCCAAAAGAGACAAACTGGATCTAATTAAACTTAAGAGCTTCTGCCAAGAAGCTATCATTAGAGTGAAGAAAGAAACTATCATTAGAGTGAACCAGTAACCAACAGAATGGGAAAATTTTTGCAATCTACCATCTGACAAAGGGCTAATAACCAGAATCTACAAAGAACTTAAACACATTTGCAAGAAAAAAGTAAACAACTCCATGAAAATGTGGACAAAGGATATGAACAGACACTTCTCAAAAGAAGACATTTATGCAGCCAACAAACACAATAGCAAAAGCTCATCACCACTGTTTATTAGAGAAATGCAAATCAAAACCACATTGAGATACCATCTCACACCAGTTAGAATGGTGATTATTTAAAAAATCAGGAGGCAACAGATGCTGGAGAGATGTGGAGAAATAAGAATGCTTTTACAGGGTTGGTGGGAGTGTAAATTCATTCAACCATTGTGGAAAACAGTGTGGTGATTCCTCAAGGATATAGAACGAGAAATGCCATTTGACCCTGCAATCCCATTACTGGGTATATACTGAAAGGATTATAAAACATTCAGTTATAAAGACACATGCACACGTATGTTTATTGTGGCACTCTTCATAATACCATAGACTTGGAACCAACCAAAATGCCCATCAAGGATAGATTGGATAAAGAAAATGTGCAAATATACACAATAGAATACTATGCAGCCATAAAAAAGGATGAGTTCATGTCCTTTGCAGGGACATGGATGAAGCTGGAAACCATCATTCTCAGCAAACAAACACAAGAACAGAAAACTAAACACTGTGTGTACTCACTCACAAGTGAGTGTTGAACAATGAGAACATATGGACACAGGGAAGGGAACATTAGACACTGGGGCCTCCTCAGGGAGTGGGAGGCCAAGAGGAAGGATAGCAGGTGGTGAGGAAATTGGGGAGGGATAACAGTAGGAGAAACACCTCATGTAGATGATGAGGGGATGGATGCAGCAAACCTCTATGGCACTTGTATACCTATGTAATAAACCTGCATGATCTGCACATGTACCCCAGAACTTAACATCAAAAAAAAAAAAAAGAAAAGAAAACCAGCACAAGACAAGGATGCCTTGTCTTACCACTCCTATTCAAGGTAGTATTGTAAGTTCTTGCCAGGGCAATCAGGCAAGAGAGAGAAATAAAAGGTATTAAATTAGGAAAACAGTAAGTCAAATTGTCTGTGTTTACAGATGATATGATTGTGTATTTAGAAAACTCCATTGTCTCAGCCCAAAATGTACTTACTTACTGACAAGCAACTTCAGCAAAGTCTCAGGATACAAAATTAATGTGCAAAACTCACAAGCATTCCTGTACACCAATAACAGACAGAGAGCCAAATCATGAGTGAACTGTCATTCGCAATTGCTACAAAGAGAATAAAATACCTAGGAATACAACTAACAAGGGATGTGAAGGACCTCTTCAAGAAGAACTACAAACCACTGCTCAAGGAAATAAAAGAGGACACAAACAAATGGAAAAGCTTTCCATGCCCATGGATAGGAAAAATCAACATCATTAAAATAGCCCAAAGCAATTTATGGATTCAATGTTATTCCCATCAAGCTACCAATGACTTTCTTCAAAGAACTGGAAAAATTACTTTAAATTTCTTATGGAACCCAAAAATAGCCCATATAGCCAAGACAATCCTAAGCAAAAAGAAAGGTGGAGGCATCATGCTACCTGACTTCAAACTATACTACAAGGCTATCATAACAAAAACAGCATGGTACTGTTACCAAAACAGATATATAGAACAATGGAACAGAACAGAGGTATCAGAAATAACACCACACATCTGCAACCATCTAATCTTTGACAAGATTGACAAAAAACAAGCAATGGAGAAGGATCCCCTTTTTAACAAATGGTGTTGGGAAATCTGGCTAGCCATATGCAGAAAGCTGAAACTGGATACCTTTCTTACACCCTATACAAAAATTAACTCAAAGTGAGTAAAAACTTAGACATATGACATAAAACCATAAAAACTCTAGAAGAAAATTCAGGCAATATCATTCAGTATCATTCAGGACATAGGCATGGGCAAAGACTTCATGAATAAAACACCAAAAGCAATGCCAACAAAAAAGAAAATTGACAAATAAGATATAATTAAACTAAAGAACTTCTGCACTGCAAAAGAAACTATCTACAGAGTGAACAGGTAACCTACAGAATGAGAGAGAATTTTTGCAATTTGCCCATCTGACAAAGGGCTAACATCCAGAATCTACAAATAACTTAATCAAATATTCAGGAAAAAAACAAACCCATTTAAAAATGGACAAAGGATATGAACAGACACTTTTCAAAAGAAAACATATATGCATCCAACAAACATGAAAAAAAGCTCATCATCACTGGTCATGAGAAAAATGCAAATCAAAATCACATTGAGATACCATCTCACGCCAGTTAGAATGGTGATCATTAAAATGTTAGGAAACAACTGATGCTGGAAAGAATGTGGAGAAATAGGAATGCTTTTATGCTGTTGGTGGGAGTATAAATTTGTTGAAGCAT
This sequence comes from Alouatta palliata, assembly GCA_004027835.1. Taxonomy (NCBI): domain Eukaryota; kingdom Metazoa; phylum Chordata; class Mammalia; order Primates; family Atelidae; genus Alouatta; species Alouatta palliata. The sequence continues at coordinate 14,659 of PVKV010017547.1, forward strand.
TGTGGAAGACAGTGTGGCAATTCCTCAAGGATCTAGAAATAGAAATACCATTTGACCCAGCAATCCCATTACTAGGTATATACCCAAAGGATTATAAATCATTCTACTATAAATACACATGCACATGTATGTTTATTGCAGCACTGTTTACAATACCAAAGACTTGGAACCTATCTGAATGTATATAAATGTTAGACTGGATAAAGAAAATGTGTCACATATACACCACGGAATACTATGCAGCCATAAAAAAGGATGAGTTCATGTCCTTTGCAGGGACATGGATGAAGCTGGAAACCATCATTCTTAGCAAGCTATCACAATAACAGAAAACCTAACACCACAGGTTCTCACAAGTGGGAGATGAACAATGAAAACACATGGACATAGGGAAGGGAAAATTACACATTGGTGCCTGTTGAGGGGTTAGGGGTTAGGGGAGGGATAGCATTAGGAAAAATGTCTAATGTAGATTACAGGGCATTGATGCAGTGAACCACCATGGCACATGTATACCCATGTAACAAACGTGCACATTCTGCACATTTACCCCAGGATTTAAAGTATAATAAAAAAGAGAGAGATTGAGGCCAGGTGCAGTGGCTCGCGCCTTTAATCCTATTACTTTTTTGAGGCCGAGGCAGGCAGATCACGAGGTCAGGAGATCGAGACCATCCTGGCCAACGTGGTGAAACCCTGTCTCTACTAAAAATACAAAAATTAGCTGGGTATGGTGGTGTGCACCTGAAATCCCAGCTACTCAGGAGGCTGAGGCAGGAGAACTGCTTGAACCCAGGAGGTGGAGGATGCAGTGTGCTAATATCATGCCACAGCACTCCAGCTTGGTGACAGAGTGAGATTTCGTCTGAGAGAGAGAGAGAGAGAGAGAGAAACAATGAAATCCTCCAGGAGACCATCTTAGGAATGACTGCACAGTTTTGTGGGCATTTTCACCAGGAGCATTACCAGATTCTCACAGTGAAGAAGAAAAAAATCCCTCATTCTTCTCGCAGGAAGAGAGGGAAACTAACCATTTAAAAATACACTCATAGCATGCTGTTCTCAAGAAGGCCTGACATCAAACTACTTCCCTGGAACCTAACTGGCTTGGGTTTTGCCACAGTCTAGCCAAACAAAGGGAAGAGTAATATCCACCTCCAGTCCTCTCCAGCCTTCCATATGTGGGGAAGGAAAATACATAGCCTTTCTTTCTCAACAATGCGGTTGGAGAAGTATAAAATACATTTCTGAAAGTCACAGCCCTGAGGCACAAGCTCACTAAAACTCTGACCCAATCATGGGTCTATAGAGCATCGCCATTCCCTCCATATCTTACAATCATATCAATTAGGCTCCTGTATAATAACAGGGTAATATAGCTGAAAGAATTTAGAAGAATTATGATTAATATACTTAGGGAACTAATGAAGAAAATGGACCGTGTGCAAGAACATGAGAATGAAAAATAATGCTGGAAATAAAATATAATGTAATAAAAGTGAAGAATGGCTTTGATGGGCTCACCAATAGACTATTAGACTGAACATCGCCAAGGAAAAAGAAAATCAGTGAGTCTAAAGAAATGTCAATAGAACCTTCCTAAACTGAAATGTAACCAGAAATCAAAGAGTGAAAAGGACATAACAGTATCCAAGAACTGTGGGACAATTATAAAAGGTGTAACATTCCTTTATGCAATGTAGCATAATATTACATGAAGGTTTAACAGAAATACTAGAAGAAGAAAGGGAAAAAGGAAGAGAAGAAATATTTGAAGCAATAATGACTTAAATTTTCCAAAAGTAATGATAGACACCAAACCACAGATCCAGGAAGTTAAAATAACTCCAAGAAGAATAAATCCCCAAAACTCTATACCTAGGCATATCATATTCAAACTGCAGAAAATCAAAGACAAAAAATCTTGAATGGAGCTAGAGGGGCAACAAAACTTACCTTTAGAGTAGCAAGGATAAGAATTTCATTGGCCTTCTCAGAGCCATGCCAGAAGGAATATAGTGAAGCAAAAATTTACAGTATTGAAAGTAGAAAAGCCCCTGTCTAGAAATTTGTGTCCAGTGAAATTGTCCTTCAAAAGTTAAAGAGGGAAAAGTTTAAAGAAAAACAGTAAACTAAGGAGATTCACGCCATCTTTACCCCATAAAAAAAAATAAAAATACACTTCTAGAAATTGTATAAAATAACTGTATAGGAGTTCTGGAAATCAGTCAGAGATTAACAGAAACCAAGCAAATGCCCAATGAAGAAAAAGTCAAATTCAAAAAGCTAGGAGATTTCATGGCATTTTTATTTGCCTTTGACCCACGCCTTCTGCGGTGTTATGTGCTTTGGGGGAAGAGGTGGCTCAGTCCCCAGCTCCCCTTCAAACCAGAGAGAGCAGAGTAGATCTAATTTTCCATGTTCTAGCCTGTCTGAGGGCAACCTGATGGATTGATTTCTGTCACCCACATGGAGCTTAGATGGGCAAAAGTAATATGGCTCAGATCTCAAGCTAAGAAAAATCATGAGAAGCAGCAAGTACACCTCATGAAAACCACAGAGAAACTATAAACCCACAAACCTCAATGGCAAAAATTTATTGGTATGGGAATACAATCTAATAGCTATGTTTCCAAAAAGAAGCAACAATGAGACTCTTAGGGAAACTAAGATACGTAAAAGTGATCCTATATGGGGGAAATTGGAAAAAAAAAAAAACCCTCAGGGAAATACAGGCTGAGAAAAGGCCTGCAAAGGCTGGGTCAATCCCAAGGACAATAATATACCTGCTAATTAATAAAGGTCTATCCTTGCAAGGAGCCACTCTGCAAAGATTGGAAAAAGTGACTGCATTTTTTTTCCAAATGCCTAATTTTAAAAAAATATATAGCAAGGCATAGAAAGGAATAGGAAAGCATAGTCTGTTTATAGGAAAAAAAATAAATTTATAGAAATCATTCAAAAAGAGACAGGCATGAAATGTACTAGATAAAGGCTTTAACACACTTCCTTAAATATGTGAAAAAAGTCACTTCCTTAAATATGTGAAAAAAGTCAAAGGAAATCAAGAAAGCAGTATGTGAACAAAATTTTAAAAATCAATGAAAGATAGAAATTATTTTTTTAATTGTGGACACAAAATATAAAAACTGCATTGAAATACTTGCTTCAGTGGTTCAACATCAGACTCTAATAGAAGAAAGAATCAGAGAACTTAAAGACAGATCATTTAAAGTTATCAAATCTGAGGAGCAAAAATTTAAAAAGAATGAAAAGTGAACAGAGTCTAATGGATTAATGAGACACCATGAAGGAGACAAAAAAAAAAAAAAAAAAAAAAAACCATTATAAAATTTCCAAAACAAGAGAAAGAAAAAGGGTCAAGGAGATTATTTGAAGAAATAATGTCTAAAACCCTCCGAAATTTGAGGAAGAAAATGAATATATAATTATTAGAGATTTCACAAATTCCAAGAAGGATTTAGCCAAAGATACCCACACCAAGACATATTATTATCAAATTGTTGGTAGAGAGAATCTTGAAAGGAGGAAGAGAAAAGCAATTCATCACATACAAGGTATCCTCAATAAGATCATCTGTTTGTTTCTAGGCAGAAACCTTCAAGACCAGAAGACAGAAATTTCATACATATACATTTAAAGTGCTGAAAGAAAAAAAAATACCCTGAAAACTGGGAATTCTATATCTGGCAAAACAGTCATTCAGGATTGAGAGAGAGAGTTATAGGCCAAAGATGGTCAACTAGACACAACCAGGAAGAATATCTGCCACTGAGAGACTAGAACATCAGGAAGACTGGCAAACTCCAAGCAGATCTTCAGAGGGAAGGCATTGAGAGTAGATGGAGGGAAGAAGCAGATACTGGGCTAAAGTGGGAGGTATCTGGGAACACTGCAGGGGAATACAAAACAATGAGACTCATTCCTCATGGCGATGAGAAATGGGGTGAACAGGCAAAAGGCAGCTCGCTCCCACCATGGACCTCTAAAATCAGGGCAGCAGGAAATTCCGTGACACCTATGGACACTTAAGCTGGCAGAGAGGACTTTTTTGAGAGGTGCTAGGTCCCAGACTCCAGCCTATGCAGAACCCAGAGGGTTTGGTGTGGGAACATCTGCATGGGAGCAAGGCCCGGGATGCCCATCCTCCAAGGCTTCCCATGCTTTTCTAGGATACTTTGGCCATAGGATGAATGTCAGACCGGGACAGTACAGGGCTGTCTTGCTCACGAGATGAGGCCAGTCCAATCTGAGTGTCCACCTGTCTGTTGCCCTCTCCCGGGACCCCAGCCTAACTGCACCCACTGGCAGTGCAGCCTTGAATGCCCAACCAGAGTGCTTCCTGGGGACCCTCATTATATTTCCTTCATCAGCAGATCATGCCTCATCATAAGAGGGCTCCAGCAGAGCATCCACTGACAAAGCACACCAGCCTGCTCACACTATCCCCACTGAAGCCTTCTCCACACCACTTTGCCAACACACTCTGGCTCGTGGCCACCCTGCAACTGCTTTGTTGGTGCACATGTGCAAGTGGACTGCACCTCTTCTCCCCTGCCAGTGTGCAAGTGTGCATGCACCCCACCACTGCTGCCAGTGTGAGTGCTCCACCACCACCACTAATGTTTCAGCATTCAACTGTGCAATAATTGGTGTAAATGTGCAAACAGACACTGGCGATCACAACTCTCCCAATGCTACCACCATGTTTGCACATTCTGGATGATGACAGCCCCATTCCCATACACCAGCCAATATGTATGCACTCCACCATGATACCACAGTGGCTAGACCATTCAAGCAACCACAGATTGTGCTGTCACTGCCCCAGTGAAGTGCTTTGGCTGGCACCAGCCATTAGAGTGTTGTGGCCAGTGGACTGGGAACACCACAGTTCCTCCAGCACAGCAGGTTTCTAATTGCAAGTAGCTGGAGAAGAAAGCCAGGGGTTTGTTACCTGCCTCTCCAGAGTCAGGGCATGCAGATCAGGAGTGCTAAGCTCAGTCTTGGCCCCATAAAATCTTCCAGAAATAAAGTCAACTAAACTGACCTTATACCACCCTCAAACTCAAAAGGACATTGAAGGAGATAAAAGCAAAAACACCAAAAAGATAGCAGCTTAAGGATAAAAAGAACATTAGCCTACACATATAAGAAATAACTAGTGCAAAAACTGTGGCACCTCGAAAACCCAGAGTGTCTTCTTACCTCCAAATGACTGCACTAGCTCCCCAGCAATTGTTCCTAACAAGGATGAAATGAAAAAAATAGAATTCAGAATATGGATAGGAATGAAGATCATCAACATTCAGAAGAAAGTGGAATCAATAACAGACTTAAAGAGAGCCAAATCAAGTAACAACTGCAATTCACAATTGCTACAAAGAGAATAAAATACCTAGGAATACAACTCACAAGGAATGTAAAGGACCTCTTCAAGGAGAACTACAAACCGCTGCTCAACGAAATAAGAGAGGACACAAACAGATGGAGAAACATTCCATGTTTATGGTTAGGAAGAATCAATATCGTGAAAATACCATGCTGCCCAAAGTAATTTACAGATTCAACACTATCCCCATCAAGCTACCAATGACCTTCTTCGCAGAACTGGGAAAAACCACCTTAAAAATCATATGCAACCAAAAAAAGCCAGCAGAGCCAAGTCAATTCTAAGCAAAAAGAACAAAGTGGGAGGCATCACACTCCCAGGCTTCAAACTATACTCCAAGGCTACAGTAATCAAAGCAGCATGGTACTGGTACCAAAACAGAGATATAGACCAATGGAACAGAACAGAGGCCTCACAGGCAACACAACACATCTACAACCATCCGGTCTTTGACAAACCTGACAAAAACAGGCAATGGGGAATGGAGTCTTTGTTTAATAAATGGTGTTGGGAAAACTGGCTAGCCATGTGCAGAAAGCAGAAACTGGACCCCTTCCTGACACCTTACACCAAAATTAACTCCAGATGGATTAAGGACTTAAACATAAGACCTAACACCATAAAAACCTTAGAAGAAAATCTAGACAAAACCATTCAGGACATAGGCGTAGGCAAGGACTTCATGACCAAAATACCAAAAGTATTGGCAACAAAAGCCAAAATAGACAAATGGGACCTAATCAAACTCCACAGCTTCTGCACAGCAAAAGAAACAGTCATTAGAGTGAATCGGCAACCAACAGAATGGGAAAAAATTTTTGCAGTCTACCCATCTGACAAAGGGCTGATATCCAGAATCTGCAAAGAACTAAAACAGATTTACAAGAAAAAACCAAGCAAGCCCATTCAAAAGTGGGCAAACGATATGAACAGACACTTTACAAAAGAAGACATCGATGAGGCCAACAAACATGAAAAAATGCTCATCATCAATGGTCATTAGAGAAATGCAAATCAAAACTACATTGACATACCACTTCACGCCAGTTAGAATGGTGATCATTGCAAAATCTGGAGACAACAGATGCTGGAGAGGATGTGGAGAAATAGGAACACTTTTACCCTGTTGGTGGGAGTGTAAATTAGTTCAACCGTTATGGAAGACAGTGTGGTGATTCCTCAAGGACTCAGAAATAGAAAATCCATTTGACCCAGCAATCCCACTACTGGGTATATATCCAAAGGATTATAAATCATTCTGCTATATGGACACATGCACACGAATGTTCATTGCAACACAGTTTACAATGGCAAAGACCTGGAACCAACCCAAATGCCCATCGATGGTAGACTGGACGGGAAAAATGTGGCACATATACACCATGGAATATTATGCAGTCATCAAAAACGATGAGTTCATGTCATTTGCAGGGACATGGATGAACCTGGAAACCATCATTCTCAGCAAACTGACACAAGAACAGAAAGTCAAACACCGCATGTTCTCACTCATAGGTGGATGTTGAACAATGAGAACACCTGGACACAAGGAGGGGAGCATCATACACTGGGGTCTGTCAGGGGGAAATAGGGGAGGGACAGCAGGGGGTGGGGAATTGGGGAGAGATAGCATGGGGAGAAATGCCAGATATAGGTGATGAGGAGGAGGGCAGCAAATCACAGCGCCATGTGTGTACCTATGCAACAATCTTGCATGTTCTTCACACGTACCCCAAAACCTAAAACGCAATAAAAAAAAAAAAAAAGAATTCACGCCAAAAGCAATAGCAACAAAAACAAAAATTGACAAATGCAATCTCACTAAACTAAAGAGCTTCTGGACAGCTAAAGAAACTATCAACATCGTAAATAGACAACCCACTGAATGGGAGAAAATATTTGCAAACTATCCATGTAACAAAGGTCTAATATCCAGAATCTATTAAGAAATTTAAACAAATTTACAAGTTAAAAAAATTAGTAAGTAGCAAAGGACCTGAACAGATACTTTTCCAAAAAAAAAATACATACACAGCAAATAAGCATATGAAAAAGTGCTCAACATTGCTAATCATTAGAGAAATGTGAATTAAAACCATAAGGAGATAGCATATCACACCAGTAAGAATGGCTATTTTCATAAGTCAAAAATAACAAATTCTAGTGAGTTTGTGGAGAAAAGGAAAATATTATACACTGCTGGTTGGACTGTGAATTAGTTCAATCATTGTGGTAAGCAATGTTGCAATTCCTCAAAGGACTTAAATATGAATTACCATTCAACCCAACAATCCCATCAATGGGTATGTATCCAAAGGAATATGGATATTTCTACCATAAAGACACATGAATGCATACGTTCATTACAGCAGTATTTAGAATAGCAAAGACTTGGAATCAACCTAAATGCCTATCAATTGTAGACTGGGTAAGGAAAATGTGGTACATATACACCATGGAATACTACGTAGCCATAAAAGGAATGAGATCATGTCTTTTGCAGGAACATAGATGTGGCAGAAGGCCATTATCCTAAGCAAACTAATGCAGGAACAGAAAACCAAATACTACACATTCTCACTTATAAGTGGGAGCTAAAACCTGAGTACGCATGAATACAAAGAAGGATAAAACAGTCACTGGGGCCTACATGAAGGTGGATGTTGGGAAGAGGGAGAGGATCGAAAAACTACCTATCAGATATTATGCATATTACCTGAGGGATAAAATAATCTATACACCACAGTGCCATGACATTCAATTTACCTATATAACAAAGCTGCACATGTATCCTGAGCCTAAAAGTTAAAAATAAAAATAATCATAAATGAAAGAGAAGACATTAAAACTGACATCACATATAAAACAAGATTATAAGAGACTATTGTGAATAATTATGTGCCAAAAATTGGATAACCTAAAAGAAATAGATGATGTACTAGACACATACAACCTACCAAGATGGATTAATGAAGAAATAGAAAAACTGAACAGACCAATATAAGTAACCAGATTTATTAAGTAACTAGAAGTCTCCCAATAAAGAAAATCCAGTAATGGGTGACTTCACTGCCTATTTCTACCAAATACATAAATAAAAACTAACACCAGTTTTCTTCAAACTATTGCAAAGGTTGCTGAAGAGGACATTCTTGCTAACTCATTCTACAGGGCCAGCATTAGCGTGATACCAAAACCAGATAAAGATCCAACAGAAAAAGAAAACTATAGGCCAATATTTCTGATGAACATAGCTAAAAATATCCTCAAAAAAATAATAGCAAACTGAATCCAACAGCACAAGAAAAAGATAATACATCGATTGTCAATTGGGACTTAAGGGATGAAAGGATGGTTCAACATACACAAATCAGTAAACACGATACAACACATCAACACAATTAAGAACAAAAGCCATATATGATTATCTCATCAGGTACAGAAAAAAAAAAGCATTTGATAAAATTCATCATTCCTACATGATACAAACTCTTAACAATATAGGCATAGCAGAAACATACCCTAACTTAAGGAAGGCATATATAAAAAATCCACAGCTAACATCATACCAGATGGGGAAAAGCTAAAAATATTTCTTACAAAAACTGGAACAATACAAGGATACCAACTTTTACCACTCCCATTTAACATAACAATTGAAATTCTAGGCAGAGCAATGAGGCAACAGAAAGAAATAAAAGGCGTTCAAATTGGAAAAGAGGAAGTCAAAAATTTCCTCTTTTCAGATGACATGACATTATATTTAGAAAACCCTAAGGAGTCCACCGAAGAATTCTTAGAACTGATAAACTCAGTAAAGTTGCAACATACAAAAATCAGCAGTTTCTATATACCTATTATGAATTAGCTGAAAAAATAATTCAAGAAGAAAATCCTATTTACAAGAGCTACAAAAAAAAAATCAAAAACAAACAAACAAAACAAACAAACAAACAAACAAAAACCTAGGAATAAATAACCAAGGAGGTAAAGGACCTCTTCAAAAAAACTACAGAATTCCTATGAAGCAAAATGGAAGAGGACACTAACGAGTGAAAAGACCATCCCATGATTATGAATAAGAGTTAATATTGTTAAAATAATTATACTAACCCAAGCAATCTACAGATTCAATACCATCCCTATCAAAATATCAAAATTTCAATGACATTTTTCCCAGAAATTAAAGAAAAATCAATCCCAACATTCATATAGTACCAAAAAAGGGCCCAAATAGTCAAAGCAATCCTGAGCAAAAAGAAGAAAGCTAGAGGTATTGCACTACCAAACTTCAAAATATATTGCACAACTATGGTAACCAAAACAGCATGGTATAGGTTTAAAAACAAACACATAGACCAATGGAACAGAATAGAGAACTCAGAAATAAAGGCACATATTTACAGCCAACTGATCTTCAACCAAGTCAGCAACAACTTACATTGGGGGAAAGACACCCTATTTAATAAAAGGTGCTAGAAAATTGCAGAGCCACATGCAGAATAAAACTGAACCCCTATCTCTCACCATATACAAAAATAAACTCAAAAGAATTAGATTTAAGCATAAGATCTGAAATGTAACAGGAAAAATCAAATAATCTCATTAAAATCTGGGCAAAGAACATGAATAGACATTTCTTAAAAGAAGACACATATAACCAACATGTATATTAAAAGAGTTCTCCACATCACTAATCACGAGAGAAATGCAAATCAAAACCACAATAAGATATTATCTCACCCCAGTCAAATGGCTATTATTAAAAATACAAAAAGAATCATATGCTGTTGAGGATGCAGAGAAAACAGAACTCTTATACACTGTTGGTGGGAATGTAAATTAGTACAGCAGCTGTGGAAAAAAGTACAGAGATTAAAAAATAATAATAATAAAAGTAAAATTACCATTCAATCCCACTACTATATATCTAACCAAATGGAAAAAATATATAAAATAATACATGTACTCCATCAATAATGTCTATCAATGGATGACTGGATAAAGAAAATGTGGTATGTATACACAATGGAATACTACTTAGCCATACAAGAAAATGAAGTCATGTCACTTGCAGCAACATGAATGGAACTAACAATCATTATCTTAAAAGAAATAAGCCAGGCACAAAAATACAAATATCACATGTTCTCACTCATATGTGGGAGCTAAAATGTTTGATTACATGGAAGTAGAGAATGAAAAGAGACTGGTGCCTTAATCCATTTGCATTAGTGTAAAGGAATACCTGAAGCTAGGTAATTTACTGTAAAAAGTAGGTTTATTGGGTCCCTGGTTCTGCAAGCTGTACAAGAAGCCTGACACCAACATCTTCTCCTAGTGAAGATTTTAGAGACTTTCCAATCATGGTGGAAGGTGAAGGGGAGCAGGCAACACATGATTAGGGATGAGGAGGAGAGAAAGGGTGGGGAGCAGCGTCACACTTCTTTAAACAACCAACTCTCCCATGAATGGATAGAGTAACAACCCATGCATTACCATGGGGATGGAACCAAGCCATTCATGAAGGTTCGATCTCCATAACTCAAACACATCCCATTAGGAACCTCCTCCAACATTGGGGATCAAATTTCAACATGAGATTGGAAGGGACAAATATCCAAACTATATCAACTGGGAAGGGTGAATGGGAAAATGGAGAAGGATAAAGAGAAGTGGATTAATGAGTACAAACATACAGTTAGACTGAAGGAATAAATCCAATATTTGATAGCAGAGTAGGGTATATTTTTTAAAGTGTGATTTTCACATAGGGATAGACATGTGGACCAGTAAAATAGAACTGAGAGTCCAAACAAACCAACACATCTATGGCCAATTTTTTTTTTTTTTTTTTTTTTTTTTTGGCAGAGCTTCCAAGTATATTCAATGGGTGAAAAAAAAATCTATCTCTTCAACAAATGGTGCTAGAAAAACTGAATTCGCATATGAAAATAATAAAGTTGGATCTTTACCTCACAACATATACAAAAACTAACTCAAATGGATCAACAATCAAGTTGTAAGAGATAAAACTGTAAAACTATTATTTAAAAAACAGGTATAAATTATGTCGTTGGATTTAGCACTCCATTTGTAGAGGATACAAGAAGCACAAATCACAAAACATTAAATAGATAAATTGAATTTCATTGAAATTAAATACTTTTATGTATCAAAGCTCATTATTAAAAAATTGAAAAAGAGACATTATCAAGATGGCTGACTAGAGGTGTCTCATGCTGATTTTATTCACAAAGAAAGCCCATAGCAATAAATAACCACCCTTGAGAGAAAACTGTAATTCCAGCAAGGAAAGGATAGGAACATTCTCAAATGTGAAAACTTGGGATGGCAGCATGGAAAGAGAACCAAATAAAGTGAAAAGACAACCCACAAATTGTGGGAAATATTTGACAACTTTAATAAGAGTTTACTGTCTCAGATATATGAACTCCTAAACTCGACAACAAATAGACAAAACCCTAATTTAAAAATAGGCAAAGTACACAGCTAACATCATACTTAACGATTAAAGATGGAAAGCATTTCATGTAAGATCAGGAATAAGACAAAGATATCCATTCTCACCAGTTCTATTCAAAACAGTACTGGAAGTCCAATCAGAGCTATAGTAATTAAAACAATGTAGTACTATCATAAAAACAGACATGCAGACCAATGGAATGGAATAGAAATTCCAGAAACAAATCCTCACATATATGACTCCTTTCTGGTTCCTGATGAAATTTAAGGTGTTTTTTTCCAATTCTGTGAAGAAAGTCTATGGTAGCTTGGTGGGGATAGTATTGAATCTACAAATTACTTTGGACAGTATGGCCAATTTCATGATATTGATTCTTCCTGTCCATGAGCATGGAATATTTTTCCATCAGTTTCTGTCCTCACTTATTTCCTTGAGTAGTGGTTTTTAGTTCTCTTTGAAGAGGTCCTTCATATCCCTTGTAAGTTGTATTCCTAGGTATTTTATTCTCTTTGTAGCAATTGTGGATGGGAGTTCGCTTGTGATTTGACTCTCTGTCTATTACTGGTGTATAGGAATGCTTGTGATTTTTGCACATTTTTTTTGTATCCTGATACTTTGCTGAACTTGTTTATCATCTTAAGGAGATTTTGGGCTGAGACGATGGGGTCTTCTAAATATACAATCATGTGTTCTGCAAATAAAGACAATTTGATGTCCTCTTTTCCTAATTGAATACCCTTTACATCTTTTTCTTCCCTGATTGCCCTGGTCAGAACTTCTAATACTATGTTGAGTAGGAGTGGTGAGAGAGGGCATCCTTGTCTTGTGCCAGTTTTCAAAGGGAATGCTTCCAGTTTTTGTCCATTCAGTATGATATTGGCTGTGGGTTTGTCATAAATAGCTCTTATTATTTTGAGGTATATTCCAATGATACCCTGTTTATTGAGAGTTTTTAGCATAAACGGCTGTTGAATTTTGTCAAAGGCCTTCTCAGCATCTATTGAGATAATCATGTAGTTTTTGTCTTTGGTTCTGTTTATGTTATGGATTACCTTTATAGACTTGCATGTGCTGAACCAGCCTTGCATTCCTGGGATGAAGCCTACTTTATGGTGGTGGATAAGCTTTTTGGTGTGCAATTGGATTCGGATTGCCAGTATATTATTGAGGATTTTCACACCAACGTTCATCATGGATATTGGCCTGAAATTTTCTTTTTTAGTTGTGTCTCTGCCAGGTTTTGGTATCAGGATGATGTTGGTCTCATAAAATGAGTTAGGGAGGATTCCCTCTTTCTGTATTGTTTGGAATAGTTTCAGAAGCAATGGTACCAGTTTCTCTTTGTACCTCTGGTAGAATTTGGCTGTCAACCTGTCTGGTCCTAGAGTTTTTTGGTTGTTAGGCAATTAATTGCTGCCTCAACTTCAGACCTTGTTATTGGTCTATTCAGCGATTCACCTTCTTCCTGGTTTAGTCTTGGGAGGATGGAAGTGTCCAGAAATTTATCCATGTCTTCTAGATTTTCTGGTTTATTTGCATAGAGGTGTTTACAGTATTCTCTGATAGTAGTTTGTATTTCTGTGGAATTGGCAGTGATATCCCCTTTATCATTTTTTATTACATCTATTTGATTCTTCTCTCTTTTTTTCTTTATTAGTCTGGCTAGCATTCTATCTATTTTGTTGATCTTTAAAAAAAAACAGTTCCTAGATTCATTAATTTTTGTAGGGTATTTTGTGTCTCTATCTCCTTCAGTTCTTCTCTAATCTTATTTATTATCTTCTGCTAGCTTTTGTTTGATCTTGAATTTGTTTGATCTTGCTCCTCTAGCTCTTTTAATCATGATGTTAGGGTGTCTATTTTAGATCTTTCCTTGTTTCTCTTGTGGGCATTTAGTGCTATAAAGTTCCCTCTAGACACTGTTTTAAATGTGTCCCAGAGACTCTGGTAGGTTGTGTCTTCATTCTCATTGATTCTGAAGAACATCTTTATTTCTGCCTTCATTTCATTATTTATCCAGTAGTCATTGAGGAGCAAGTTGTTCAGTTTCCATGTAGTTGTGAGGTTTTGAGTGAGTTTCTTAATCCTGAGTTCTAGTTTTATTGTACTGTGGCCTGAGAGACTGTTTGTTATGATTTTTGTTTTTTTGCATTTGCTGAAGAGTGTTTTACTTCCAATTATGTGATCAGTTTTATAATAGTGTGATGTGGTGCTAAGAAGAATGTATATTCTGTGGACTTGAGGTGGAGAGTTCTGTAGATGTCTATTAAGTCCGCTTGGTCCAGATCTGAGTTCAGTTCCTGAATATCCTTGTTAATTTTCAGTCTCGTTTATCTGTCTACTATTGACAGTGGGGTATTAGGGTCTCCCAGTATTATTGTGTGGGAGTCTAAGTCTCTTCATAGGTCATTAGGAACTTGCTTTATGTATCTGGGTATTCCTGTATTAGGTGCATATATATTTAGGATAGTTAGCTCCTCTTGTTGGATTGATCCTTTTATCATTATGTAATGCCCTGCTTTGTCTCTTTTGATCTTTGTTGGTTTAAAGTCTGTTGTATTGGAGACTAGGATTGCAACCTCTGCTTGTTTTTTGCTCTCCATCTGCTTGGTAAATCTTCCTCCATCCCTTTATTTTGAGTCTATGTGTGTCTTTGCACATGAGATGGGTCTCCTGAATACAGCACACCAATGGGTCTTGACTCTTTATCCAATTTGCCAGTCTGTGTCTTTAGATTGGGGCATTTACCTCATTTACATTTAAGGTTAATATTGTTATGTGTGAATTGGAACCTGCCATTTTGATGCTAGCTGGTTGTTTTGCTTATTAGTTGATGCAGTTTCTTCATAGTGTCAATGATCTTTTCAATTTAGTATGTTTTGCAGTGGCTGGTACTGGTTGTTCCTTTCCATGTTTAGTGTTTCTTTCAGAAGCTCTTGTAAGGCAGGCCTGGTGGTGAACAAAATCTCTCAGCAGTTGGTTGTCCATATAGGATTTTATTTCTCCTTCACTTGTGAAGCTTAGTTTGTTTGGATATGAAATTCTGGATTGAAAATTCTTTTCTTTAAGAATGTTAAATATTGGCCCCCACTCTCTTCTGGCTTGTAGGGTTTCTGCCAAGAGATCTGCTGTGAGTCTGATGGGCTTCCCTTTGTGGGTAACCCAAGCTTTCTCTCTGGCTGCCCTTAGCATTTTTCCCTTCATTTCAACCTTGGTGAATCTGACAATTATGTGTCTTGCGGTTGCTCTTCTCAAGGAATATCTTCGTGGTGTTCTCTGTATTTTCTGAATTTTTATGTTGGCCTGTCTTGCCAGGTTTTGGAAATTCTCCTGGATAATATCCTGAAGAGTGTTTGCCAACTTGGTTTCAATCTCCTTGCCGCTTTCAGGTACACCAGTCAAATGTACCTGATTCGGTCTTTTCACATAATCCCATATTTCTTAGAGGCTTTGTTTATTTCTTTTCACTCTTTTTTCCCTAATCTTGCCTTCTCACTTTATTTCATTGAATTGGTCTTCAATGTTCGATATCCTTTCTTCCGCTTGATTGATTTGGCTATTGAAACTTGTGCATGCTTTACGATGTTCCCATGCTATGTTTTCAACTCCACCAAGTCATATCTATTCTTTTCTATGCTGGTTATTCTAGTTAGCATTGCATCTAACCTTTTTTGAAGGTTCTTAGCTTCCTTGCATTGGGTTAAAATATGCTCCTTTAGCTCAGAGAAGTTTGTTATTACCCATCTTCTGAAGTCTGCGTCTGTCAATTCTTGAAACTCATTCTCTATCTAGTTTTGTTCCCTTGCTGGTGAGGAGTCATGATCTTTTGGAGGAGAAGAGGCATTCTGGTTTTTGGAGATTTCCTTTTTTGCACTGGTTTCTTCCCATTTTCTTGGATTTATCTACCTTTGGTCTTTTAAGTTGGTTTCCTTTGGATGGGGATTCTGAGTGGACATCCTTTCTGTTGATGTTGAAACTATTTCTTTCTCTTTGTTAGTTTTCATTCTAATAGTCAGACCCCTCTGCCGAAGGTCTGCTGGAGTTTGCTGGAGGTTCACTCTAGACCCTACTTGTCTGGGATCATCAGCAGGGTTTGCAGAACAGCAAAGATTTCTGCCTCTTCCTTCCTCTAGTAGCTTCATCCCAGAAGGGTACCTACCAGATGCCAGCCAGAGCTCTCATGTATGAGGTGTCTGTCAGCCCCTGGTGGGAAGTATCTCCCTGTCAGGATACATTGGGGTCAGGGAGCTACTAGAGGAGGCAGTCTGTCCCTTATCAGAGCTCAAGCACTCTGCTGGGAGATCCATTGCTCCCTTCAGGGCTGCCGGGCAGGGACATTTAAGTCTGCTGAAGCTGAACCCATAACCCTCCATTTTCCCAGGTGCTCTGTCCCAGGAAGGTGGGGACTTTATTTGTAAGTCCCTGATGGGCTGCTGCCTTTTTTCAGAGATGTCCTGCCCAATAAGAAGGGAGTCTAGTGACAGTCTGCCTGCAGAGGCCTTGCTGGGCTTCTGTGGGCTCCACCGAGTTGCTGTGTAATCTTCCTGGTGACTTTGTTTACACAGGCAAGGTTAAAACCGCCCACCCAAGCCTCAGCAATGGTGGACACCCCTCCCCCGCACTGAGCTGGAACATCCCAGGTTGAGCTCAGACTGCTATGCTGGCTGTGAGAATTTCAAGCCAGTGGATCTTGGCTTGCTGGTTTCATGGGGGTGGGATCTGCTGATCCAGATCACTTGGCTCCCTGGCTTCAGTCACCTTTTTCAGGGGAATAAGTGGTTCTGTCTTGCTGGCATTCCAGGCACCACTGGGGTATGAGGAAAAATTTTAAAACTGCTGCAGCTAGAATGGCCGCCCAGTTTTGTGCCAGAAACCCAGGGCACTGGTAGGCACCAGAGGGAATCTCCTGGTCTGCAGGTTGTGAAGACCATGGGTAAAGCACAATATCTGAGCCAGAATGCCAGAGTGTCAGGAAAAGTCCCTAATGGCTTCCTTTGGCTAGGAAAGTGATTTCTCCAGTCCCTTGTGCTTCCTGGGTGAGGCAACACCCCACCCTGCTTTGGCTCACCCACCTTGGGCTGCACCCACTGTCTAACCAGTTCCAATGAGATGAACCTAGTACCTCAGTTGGTAATGTGGAGATCACCCACCTTCTGCATTGCTCTCACAGGGAACTGTGCACCAGAGCTGTTCCTATTTGGCTATCTTGGCAGAAATCTCCTAACCAATTGTATTTCTAAGAAGAAACAAACATATGGAAGAAGAAGAACCAAACACATGGAAACGCAAATCGAAATCCAATACACCACAGAAATTGAAATACTTAGGTATGTGCTTAAAAAAACATACACTCCATATGCTGAAAACTACGAAATGATAAATCAAAGAAGATCTAAATAAATGTAAAAACAAATTATGTGTGTAAACTGGAAGACTCAGCAGAGCAAAGCACTCAATTCTCCCCAAACTGATGTACAGATTTAATACAATTTCTATCAAAATTTTTGTAGGCATAGACAAGCTTATTCTAAAATTTACATAAAGAAGTCCAGGTCCTAAAATAGCTAAATCTTGAAATGGAATAGTAAAGCTGAAGGAATCACTTTACTCTACTATGTAACTACAATGATAAAGACCTGTACACAGATGTTCATAGCAGCTTTATTCATAGTAGGCGAATAGTAGATAGGACCCACGTGTCCTTCAATGGGTTAATAGTTAAATTATGTTGCATACCTACTATAAATCACACTTAGTAGTAAAAAGAAACAAACTTGGTACATACAGCAACTTGAATTAATTTCAAGGACATGCTGAGTGAAAAAGTTAATTCCAAATGTTTATATAATGTATGGTTTCCTTCATATAATTTTGAAATTATAGATATGAAGAACAGATAGGAGGTTTCTAGGGGTTAGGGACCAAAGTGGGAAGAATGGAAAGGAAGTAGGAAGCAAGTAGATATCGGTGTAAAAAGCAATGTGAAATATCCTAATTGGGATAGAACTATTCTGTATATTGCCTAAGGTGTTATACACAAGCTACATGTGATCAAATTATATAGAATTAAATGTACACACACAGACACAAAAAGGTACAAGTAACCCTGGGGAGATTCGAATAAGATAAGTGGATTGTATCAATGCCAGTGTCATACTTGAGATATTGTACTATGGTGTTGCAAGATGTTAGCATTGGGAGAAACTCATTAAAGTGTACTTGGAATCTCTGTACTAATTCCACAGCCACAGGCAAATTACAATTATCTCAACAAAAACTTACATTAAAAAATCCTGCAAAATTTTTTTTTCAAGAATAACACCTTACTCTCATCTTTAGCATCATAATAGCTTATTTGTTGACTGCTAATCGGGCTTGCATGAAGCCTCAGATAAAGTCTGCTGGCTTAAGCTAAGCTGAAACTGGGATGCTTTTTGATGTTTCTCATATTCAGAGTCACTGATCACACTAGGACATTCTGACATTTTCCAGAGGAGTTATCTGGTCTTCTGTGAGCTCCCTGGCACTATCAATGTGCAAGCATATTTTGGCACTTCATGAATGAGGTAAAGAAGACTGGGGAGGGAACTAAATAGATACCAGATTGAAAGAAATAGTTGAAGGATCTGGGACTCTTTTCCCTGAAACAAGGTGACATGGAGGATATAATATCTGGGTTCAGATCCCTAGAGGGCTGTTTTGGGGCAGAAAAAGTGAGAGCTGAGTTTTTGACAAAGTTCCCAGTGCTGGACACATTAAACTGATGGTGATGATTTGGGATGAGGAGAGTGGGAGGCTGTGGGCATTTTCTTCAGGCTGAGCTTGGTGGGTTAGTGGGCTGAGAAAGTCTTTATAAATGCCTAAGTCCTTCTTAAGCTTTAGAAAAGCTGAGTGAGAACACATTCTGTTATGGAGGCTTTTCCTTCCCACCTTCCTCCTCACTCTGAGCAGTGGGGGAAGGGAAGGGGCAAAGAGTCGGAGAATCTGCAGAGAGGCTCACTTGAGAAGAGAAAAAAAAAAAAAAAAAAAGATGTGCTAGACTGAGACTGGGCCTTCTCAGTGCCCCCTGGTGGAGGTGTGGGAACACCCACAACTCAGGGGCCTCACCCTGGCTCCCATCTGAGTGGCAGGGAGGGATATAGGAAGGCAGGCTGGGAGCAGGAACCCTAGCCTCGCCAGGCACCTGTCTATCTGTCAGTCAGTCCTTCCAGGACTTCCCGCAGGCGGGCCCCTCCTCTTGCTGAAATCGCTCCCAGAATGGCACTGGTAAGATAACACAGCCTGGGAAGAGGGGGTGGAGGGTAGCCTAAAATTAGCCCCTTGGACCAAGACTAGGGGCTGACTCCTAGTCTTTCAGCAGCATTGTTAACAGTGGGAACGGAGTGCCCCAGCTGCTCCAGGCTGGGGCCATAGGGGCTCCCTAAGGAGGGGCCACCAGGGTCCCAGTGTTTTACAGAGTTGCGGTGGCAGCGACCCCGGGCAGCACGGCCTCAGGCTGAAGCCCGGTGAGTACCTGGAGCCTAGGACCGGTTTGAGAGGAGTGACCCCTGCGGGCCTGCAGACCAGTGATCACCCACCACCCGTCGTAGGCTGTTTCTGCCGGGTCTGGGACGTGGTGGGAGTTGAGGGAGGCGCTTGGAAGGTCATTAGAATAACCCACCGGGAGGAGGGAGGAGGGATATAATGTCAGTTCCTGACTTGTGTGTCTCAAGAGGATATGTCTGCCTAGGACCTCGGGTCTAAGCAGACTGGTACTTGAGAGAAATTGCGATTATACACTACAGGGAGTGTAGAGATTTGTCTTTGTGTCCCTGTGTGATACTGGCTAGTCTGTGTGTATGGGTGCCTTGGAGTGGGTTTAAGTACGTAAGGACAGAACTCCGAAGGGTGGGAGAAGGAAGATGAGACTTAAAAACGTCCTACTGATGCCTGAAGAAATGCTCTAGGGTGCACAGCAGAAACCAACCACTTTCCTGTAGGAGTACTTAACCTGGATTCACAGACACTAAGAGGGCCTTGGATAGGGTTCAAGGAGTCCAGAAACTTAAATGAGTAGACAATTACCTTTTTTTCCCCTAACCTCAAACTAAAATTTACTATTTCCTTCAAGGATGAATGCAGGCAGCAAATGGCAGTAGCCTTATAGGTTCCTGTAACTTGGTTACCAGAAGAAATCACAGATATTTCATATCATATTACAGTTGTGGCAGAGATCTTGAAATGTCATTTATTACCACTTAGAAATTATTACTAGACCTTGATCTTACTATATCATGCATTTTAAAATATTTTGACAGTGGAATTTTAATATAATTGATTTCCTTTAATTTTATGTAGTAAAAACCATTCTGAAAGGGGTTTACAGACTTCACTAGTTTGTAGCAGGAACCAATATCACAAAAAAAGGTTATAACTCCTACATCTTTAGGATCAGGAAGAAGCTCCGTGCACATAGCAGGCACATACTAACTCTTTGATTAATAAACTACAGCAAAGTGAGGTTAGGCAATAGGCTAGCTGGATTTTGTCCTTCTCTAATGGAGGCGCAATTCACTCCAGTGCCAAAGCCAGCTGGAGAGCATGGCTTGGTCTCCCTCTGGAGGCTCATTATGTGAGCTCTGCTGTGGGCTCTTGGTATGACCTCAGCGAGAGCTTTGGCATTTCCTTCTGCCACTCCCTGCCACTTTATCTCCCCAGACCCCAGTCCCCCCCCAAAAATATTAAGGAGGCAATCCCTACAGGTTACCAGAATAAATTATTTGTAAAGGAACCTTCCATTACCGAAGTCTCTGTAATTCAGCATGACACTCAAAAGCTGAAGATCCTGGGAGCTGCAAGGTGACTCTGCTGGAGTCAAGGGAGGGGGGATTGTGTTTGTGTTTATGTTGTAATAGGAAGAACAGGAGGAGGAGTAGAGAAATCTGGATTCTATTTCTGACTCTGATCTTACATTGATGTAAGGCATCTGGCAAACCCTTTACCCTCTCTGGACTCAGTTTCCTCCATCTGCAAATTGGGGGTAATATTACCTATTTTGCTACATGAACTTGCTTTGAAAAGCGCAAGATTATAAGTGTATTCTGAGTTCTTGTTAATGAGACAACTAACAATAACAACCATGTGGCCATACTAAAGTCCCTGCTCCACTCTGAACATTGGTTCCCCCTGTCTAAATTGAAAAAATCAAATTAAAGGATCTACAAGGTCCATTCCAGCTCTGAGGTTCTAGGACATTACGTAGGGAACAATAGCCATAGCAAATGGAGACCTAAGTAATAATCATCATCATAGTAAAAAATAGTTACTGATAACTGCATTCAGCCACTATTCTAAGCACTTACTATGTACTAACTCATTTAATCCTAACAACCCTCCAAGGCAGGTACTGTTATTATTGTGTCTTTACAGATGAAGAAATGGGCACAGAAATATTAAGTGACCTGCCCTAGGTCACATAGCTACTAAATGCTAGAGCTGGGATAGAAGCAGAACTCCCGTGTTTTACCACTACTGTATGTGACCTCTTTATCTGCATTGGGGGCAAACAAAGACCCATATAGGAGTTACAATACAGCGTGATAACTGCCGTAGTGCTATAGCATAGACTCTGGAGGAATTAACTTGGCAGAAGGAGTTCTATGTGGCAGAAAGAAACATAGTGTATATGGAGAGCCACTGTTTCTTGTCTCTTGTCACTGGAACTCAGGATATAAGTCAAAGAGTAGTAGGAAGTGAGGCTGTAGTGATCGGCGAAGATTTGTTTATGAAGGCCTTTTGACATAGGCTAAGGTGTTTGGTCTGTAGTTAGAAAGAAAAGGGAGAGATTAAGGTATTTAAAACAGAGGGTTGGTAGAGATCAGATTTGTATTTTTAAATTATCACTTTAGCAAAAATGTGGAGAAAATATTGAAAATGGAAACTACTTATGAGACCACTATAACTACTGAGGCAAGAGGCAGTGGGGGCCTAGAGCACTGGCAGTAGGAATGGTCCCTGAGGAGCACAGATGGTCTGAAGAGGTCTCTAGTAGGTAAACTCCACAGGACTTGATGGGATTTGATGAGAGTGGGGTAAAGATGTAAGAAGATTGAGATGAGTCTTGGCTTTTGATTTCATTGACCAGATAGATAGTGAGGAAATTATATATGGATCAAGTTTAGTCATGGTGGTAGTGGTGGTGATGTGATACTGCTGTCTTTGAAGTGCTTAAAGAAACTCAGTGGAAACACGCCTGGAGCTAAAGAGAGTTGGGGCTTGGACAGAGAGGCTTCAAATAATCAGAATAGCGGTGAGAGCTAAAGGGCTAGGACTGGACAGAAGAGGATGGAGAAGAGACCATAAATATTTCAGGGAAGAATTGGAGGGGAGAAAAATCAGGAGAGTGTGCTAGCAAGGAAGTTGATGGAGGAGTTTGTGGGGAGGAGTCATCTGTAGGGATAGATATTCCAGAAAAGTCATGGAAGAAAAGATCTTCAAGACATCCACTGGATTTAGCCACAAAGATGACCTTTGGAAAAGCTATCTTGGTGTGTGATTGAGGATGGGTGAAGCCAGACTGTAGATAATTGATAAGTGAATGGAAGGTGGTGAAGTACATAGTAGACAACTCTTTGGATCTGTTTGGTAAAGAAGGGAGAGATGAAGAAACCGATAGCTAGAGTGGGACAAAAAATCATACAAGTTTATTGTTTTGTCTCCGAAGATAGTTGAGGAGGAGGAGCCAGTGTGAGGAGGCTGAAGGTGCAGAGAAAAGAAGCTCACCTTTGAAGATTTACTATGTAGTAGCTCTCTCACTCCTAACAATCTGATGAGAAAGGGACTATCATTTCTGTCTTACAGATGAGGAAACTGACTTCCAAAGAAAGGAGGAGACTTACCCAAGGTTACTCAGCTAGGATCTTGGAGTGCTGAGCTGGAAACCTGGGTCTGCTGGATTTTTAAAGTCCTGTCCTTTCCATTGCACTCCAAGAATGAATAAAAATATCATATATGGAGCTGATGCTGGTGGGTGGGGAGAGGCCTAAAGTTTAAGGTGACCTCACCCACCTACCTCATAATTTTCTTTCTATGAGGTAGACTAACAAAGAGGGATAGGGGTAATCAGTGAATAAAAGAAGGGATGAGGCCCTGAGCCCCCGGCTGCAGGGTATGTGAAAGTATGGAAACTCAAGCTCTGAGAAACCTGCCCGCTCACCCTGATGACATTTCAAACTGAGATGGCTAACCTTGACACTGAAGCACTTAGGAACATGATTGGTAAGGTCAGGGGTTAGTCACTGAGCCAGGAGTGGTTTTGTAGGGCCTGAGGACTATAGGAAGGGAAGAGTTGAATATTGAGGCAAAGGCTCTAGGCTGGTTCTGACAGAGAGGATGGAAAAAGGCTTAAGCCAGAGGAATCAGGAGGCAGTGTTGGCAATCAAAGGGACTCCTGGATTAAATTGGTCCTGGGGGAGAATCTAGTTGTCATCAGAGAGGAAAACTTGCCCTGGAAACCTAGACTGTTTCCTGCAATCTGTTTTCATTTTATTTGAAATATGTTCTTTGTAATGCCACCTCTTCATTTAATCAGTAAATGTCATTCAATACCGATTTCCTGAATACGTCTGTTTCTGAGACGTAGGCCCTTCATCTGAGGGGAGGTTATGTAAGGCTTGGGTGAGAGAGCTTTAGTCATATATGAAGGGCTATGAAGAGTTCAACTATATGAAAATGGAGTTAAGGGCTTGCCCCAACAGATTGATGACAGCTTGACACCACAAAGTATGGTTCTATCAACCTAGCCAGTGTCAGGCCAGAGCCACCTTACTAATCCACACATTCTGAACTGAGGAAAATGCATCTACCCCATTTCCAGCTATGATATAGCCCTACTAGGGGCAGAGGAATGCAAAATGAACACAGGGTCATCGCCCTGGAGTTTATACACTAATGGAGTATAGATAAGCAGAAATGTGGTGTGAATGCATAGCTGAAGTTTAGTTGCGATCCTTCGGAATCCCTGAGCAGGAAGAGGAGATTAGGGAAGGCTTCCTAGAAGTAGGAGTTTGAGGGGCAGACAGAAGAATGTATGCAAAGGCATCAAACTATAAAATGGCCTGACCTGTTTTGGCAGTGTCTTTGGGGCCTGAAATAAGACAGTGGGATTGGAAGTAAGAAGTAGAAGACCCATGAATGAGTAGACTGATGGTAAAGGGCAGAGGCCAAGGGGTTGAAATGGAGGCTGGCATTCAGGCTTTTGATGGGTACCCTCATTCTCTCCCACTTGTTTGTCACCCACAGATCTGGCATTTCCTTGTGCTCATAATGAGAGTAGTTCTCCAGTTAGCCAAGATGAACCTCATGGACATCACCAAGATTTTCTCCCTCCTGCAGCCCGACAAGGAGGAGGAAGACACTGACACGGAGGAAAAGCAGGCTCTCAGTCAAGCAGTGTACGACAACGACTCCTATACCTTGGACCAGCTTTTGCACCAGGAGCGTTACAAACGTTTCATCAACAGCAGGAGTGGCTGGGGTGTTCCTGGGACACCCTTGCGCTTGGCTGCTTCTTATGGCCACTTGAGCTGTTTGCGAGTCCTTTTGGCACATGGTGCTGATGTTGACAGTTTGGATGTCAAGGCACAGACGCCACTTTTCACTGCTGTCAGTCATGGCCATCTGGACTGTGTACGTGTGCTTTTGGAAGCTGGTGCCTGTCCTGGTGGTAGCATCTACAACAATTGTTCTCCCGTGCTCACAGCTGCCCGTGATGGTGCTGTTGCTATCCTACAGGAGCTCCTAGGCCATGGTGCAGAGGCCAACGTCAAAGCTAAATTACCGGTCTGGGCATCAAACATAGCTTCATGTTCTGGCCCCCTCTATTTGGCTGCAGTCTACGGGCACCTGGACTGCTTCCGCCTACTTTTGCTCCACGGGGCAGACCCTGACTACAACTGCACTGACCAGGGCCTATTGGCTCGTGTCCCACGACCCCGCACCCTCCTTGAAATCTGCCTCCACCATAATTGTGAGCCAGAGTACATCCAGCTGTTAATCGATTTTGGTGCTAATATCTACCTTCCATCTCTCTCCTTTGACCTGACCTCACAAGATGATAAAGGCATTGCATTGCTGCTACAGGCCCGAGGTGAGTGGTGAACAGTCCAGCCTCATAGGCCACCTGGCTTGGAGGTCCCAGGGCCACAAATTGGTGTCTAAGCCAATCCTCTGAGATGCATTAGAGAAAACTCCATCTTCCTCCCTCTCCTGGGGCCCCAGTAGAGAAGAGGCTCTGTATTCCATGTTCAAAAAAGGTTACTAAGATGAGGTTGGGTGGAGGTGGGAAGCACTGGCCCAATTCTTGGTTCTGGCTCTGCCAATGACTGTTTTATTTCTCGGAAAGGATAGAGCATTAGGGCTGTAGTAGCCAGGGGAGGGTGGATGTAGGCTTGGGTGGGAGAATTATGCTGATAATTGCTCCTCATGATGTGTTTCTTCTTGCTGTAGCCACTCCACGGTCGCTCCTATCACAGGCCCGTTTAGTCATCCGCAGAGCCCTGTGCCAGGCTGGCCAGTTGCAAGCCATCAACCAGCTGGATATTCCTCCTGTGTTGATTAGCTATCTCAAACACCAACTGTAATCTTGCAGTCTGCCCAGGAACTTATGATGCCCCCAGAAACCACCTGGAAACTCAGGTAGCTGGACGGCATTACAGCTCCACAATAAAATTCTCCAGAAAATAAGTCCCGGTGTCTGCTGTGTCTGGTGTGTGTGGACATGGATGGGGAGGTGGGTGTTACTGAGGGAAGGGGTATGATTGGCCATGGGGAAGAATGGCAAATGGTCTGGTATCTGACAGGCACAGGAGTCTGTAAGAGCAAAAAGGAAAACTAACCCAATGGCCTATACCTCCCCAACAAGATCCCTTAGAGAGTTTTGGGAGCTGTGTTGCCCTGTAAGCAAGGTTCTGAATAATACAAGAAGTGGGTAGGGGGTAGCATCAGCTTGCCCCGCCCTTTGCCTCCTTTCTATTATCTGGCTGCTGCAAGGCACCTTTTAAGTAATTGTCCCCCAATCCCATATTACTTTGAGTCAAGTGACTGAGGAACCTCCCATTCACTCACATTGAATCATAGGCTGCATTTCCACTGGTTCAATTTCTAGTCAAGATCTACCTGAGTAAACAAACTATCAAGTATTTATGACAGAATATCTAATGCAGAAAAGAAATTGGTTACATAGGTGATGGGCTGAGAATCCAAGTGAGACAAGCAGATAACCTGGAGGCTGCAGGAAGCCAGCATGACTTCTAGGCTTGAGGGGTAAGGGAGGAGGGACTGATGAAAGCAAAATCACAGGCCTGCCCACAGGGGCTAGAGCCACAGATGAGAAATGTGCCTGAGCTAGAGGAAAGGAAAAAGCAGCCTCTTCTTTCCCTCATTCCTGCCCTTCAATCTGCCTCTGAGGTCTCTCTCATTAAGGAAACCAGAAGTCAATTAATATAGAACCTGGGAAACACAGCTTACAGGGGTCAACCCCCTTGCAATCAGAGTGAGGGTGAGGTAGTCAAGAATGGAGGGACAATGGGAGAAGGTAGTATGACATAAACCAGGAGCTGGAATCACACAGCAAAACTGGAAGTATGTCGATAGCAGGAACCACAGAGGAGACACAGCAGAGGCACCACCCAAGGCAGAGAAGGAAAAGACTAAGTACCCTGGCTTCTGCATTTTCCCTGGCTTCCCACCAGTGCCTTCTATTGGTTAAACCCAGCCAGAAGGTAGTTGACTTGGGAGCCTGGGAAACGCAGTCTGTAGGGTTCAGAAACCCCATATGGAGAACAGGGGAAGGAGTCGAACAGAGGAAGGAGTCAAACAGACCCTGGACAAGCACAGATAACCACTTAAATCCAGGGAAATTCATTTTACTAAATTTTAATCCTTCCACAGTACCTTCTTGTATTTTTCCTGTACAACTGTGTGTGGGGACGTGGATGAGCAGTGAAAGGGACACAAGATAAAGGGGTGGAGGAGGAAAGCCCAGATAATCTGTACCCAGGAAGCCCTTTAGATATTTAGAGCTCTTCCTGGGAGCAGCTTTGATGGTCTCCTACATCATGCTCCCCTATCACTGGGAAAGGAAGGCAGAGCATGCAGTCTTAATCTGATTTGCCCCTCACCTCTCTCACCTCCCCACTTTCCAGAGGTACTCCTGCCTCAGAGACTTTAGGAAGGAAGGTGAGAAAACTGGACATCTATCTCTGTGCTTCTGCCCCACCCAGCTTTCAGATTTTCATTGTTAGGCACTTTGGAAAACAGTGCAACTGTTGTTCTCCAAAGAGCATGAGAACTAAAGAACTGAGGGCTTCACGGTAGGCATCCTCAGCTCTCTTCTACCTTTCTTTCAGTCTAAGCTCCTGAGTAGTAGTTTGTGCAAAACTCCACCCCTGGCCCTGCCTGGCATTCCCTTAGTAAAGACCTTGGGGATTGAGTCAACCTCAGCAGCCCTGTCTGCTGTAATCCCCCAGGAAAGTACACCCTTCTGATGGGGCCTGGCCAAGGTGGCCTCGTCCATGGCATCTGGGACACAGACTCTCTGGTTGACCCATGAAGGCATATGGACACTCTGGGCATTTGAAAGTACTTGTGTTGGAGGAGGTTATCGGAATGTATAAAATTCTAGGTAAAGAGGAAGGGCCAAAACTCTTAGCCCCAGTTTCCCAGATTAGGAAATTGAGGACTCAACTAAGGTAAGTGCCCATGTTATTTGTGGTCCAGCTCTTCAGAGTACTACTAGCTGTTCTTTCTCTGGTTGCCTGCGCTGTTAGAGAGAAGAAGCAAACTCAAAGCCTGGTGCCTTAATTTTTTCGCCTCCCAGGCCTCATCATTCCCATCCAGAAAATGGGCCAAGAGTTGGAACGAATTGCCTCAAATTGTAATGATGACTTTTTTAAGGCAATTTTCCCTAGGAAGTATGAAGAGAAAGCAGAGATGCTATTACTGCACCTAGAGTGAAATCTTCTTCTTGGCCTTTAGTCTCTTGTTGGCACTGACTCCAAGTGAAATCCCAGTCTCCTCACTCCCCCTTACCCCCACCATAGTCACTAGCTTTCAGAAGGTCAAATATTAACTACTTCAGGTAAGCTAAGCCCCTTCTCTCCCTTTTCTATCTCTCTTCCTGACCTCGCTTTCCTTTCTGTCTTTCTTCCTTCCTCTCTCTCTCCTTTTTTCCCTCTTGCTATCATCTTAATGTTGTTGTACTTCCCAAATTCATATGTTGAAACCTAATCTCCAGTGAGACAGTATTAGGTGGTGAGGCCTTGAGAAGTGATTAAATCATGAGGGCTCCAGTTTCATGAGTGGGATTAGTGACCTATAAAAGAGGCCCCAAAGACACACGTCACCCTTTTCACCATGTGAGGACACAGCAAGAAGAACTGTTAATAAACTAGAAAGTGTGCACTCACCAGACACCAAATCTGCTGGCAGTGTGATCTTGGACTTTCCAACCCCCAAAACTGAGACGAATAAATTTCTGTTGTTTGTAAATTGCCCAATCTAAGGTATTTTATTACAGAAGTGCAAGAAGACTAAGACACCTACCTTTCTTTCTTCCTGACATTGCCATTAGCCTGGATCTTGGCCCTGCTTTGCACATACCACTGTCAGTCTACACTCTCTCCTGCAGTGGAAAAATTCTTTTGCTTTATTCAAAAAGATGGATCCCAAAGACTAGATCCAAAGTGTAAAATGGCCTACGGGACTCCAGAAACCAGAGAGATCCCCATTCAGCTGCTAACTTGACAGAAAGCCTCATGGAGAAGGTGGTATTTGATCTTTGCTTTGAATGGTGGGAAGCATTTTAATCAGCAGACAGGAAGCAAAAGGTATTAGTGGAGGGAACTCTACGAGCAAAAGCATAGAAGTGGGACAACACAGGGCAGCTTGGTTTGAGTTCAGTGAATTTGAACAGGAGCTAGGTTGGGGACTAGACTGAAGAGAGCCATGAATACCTTGGTTCTTTAGACTTGAAGGTTTCAGTTCTTAGAATGGGACACTTACAGTCACAAAAATGACTTTCTGAGCATGTAGAGAATATGATCCCTGATTTTCCAGGACGTATCTGCTAGCATTAACTGAACCACTGTCTTGTGTGCACATTTCAATTTACTACTTACAAGTTATTTGCACACCTATAATTTCATTTACTTCTTAGAACAATTCAGTGAGGTAAGCAGAACAGTTTTTGTACAGATGTGGAAACCAAAGTCCAGAGAAAGGAGTGGACTTCACACAGTGAGGCAGTGGCAGAGCCAGGACTGGACCCACGGGACTGCTGATGCCCAAGCCAGTGTCCTTTCCCAAGATCCTGCTTTGCCTCATGTGTAAATGTCAGCACTGAGGCGGGATGGTGCATGGAGGTTGCAAGCTCTGACTTCGTTTTCCAGGCCTGGGATCCCCAACCCCCAGGATGGAGCTTGGCACTAAGAAGTGATATAGCAAAGTAGGAAAAGGTGGGAGCCCCAGTAACTGGGGCTAAAGGAGCTGGGGTAAGCCACAGTGACGGGGTGGGCATATGGGAAGATCAGAGGCCTCCGTCTCCCTGCCTAGGGTTCAGAGGGCCCCCAATTCTACTTTGCTGGTTATTTCCAAACTCTAAAGGGGCTTCATTGTTCCCTCAGCCCTGAGGAAACCCTCTTCCTAAATGCTCAAGTCATTGACCATCTGCTTCATCCTGGTATCTTCTGAGCTCTATCCACTTACAGGCACAGAAGAAATTAGCTTTCAACTACCAGCCTACTTGCTAGCTCCTACTTTGCCAGCCTCCAAGTGAGCTGCTTCCTCCCAGGAGAAAAGCAGAGGCTACGCTAGTGGCAGAATCTGGTCCAGTGATACCTCCAATGCTCTAGCTTGCAGTTTCTTCACCTCCTTGACTCTCGTGCCAAGCCTCACTCTCCATTTTAGTATCCTTGGCCTTACGGGAAATGTGCATTCCTCTTTCTAGTCAGAATTGCTTGCTTTCCCAGAAGATACATTCCTGGAATGCTTCAGTTTGATTCCACAGAATCTACTCAACAAATACTTATTGAGTACCTATTCTGTGCCAGACACTGTGTTTCAGGCACCACATAACTCAAATTTATCTCCATTTCCTCTCTCCTCTGTCTTCCCTACCCTCACTGTCCATCTTTAACTCTGTCTTCAATCACTTCGGTCTCCACACTAACTTTGGATCAAACTGTTGTCCTCTCCTAAGCTTGGTCTGATGAACACCATAGAAGAAATCGAAATGACTGATCATCAAAGAAATCTAAAGAATTGAGAGCAGAGTGATGCTTACTAGAGGCTGGGGGACTTTGTGGGGAAAGAAATGGGGGATTATTCATCAAAGGGTACAAAGTTTCACATAAACAGAATGTGATGGTTAATATTGAGTGTCCACTTGATTGGACCGAAGGATGCAAAGTATTGTTCTTGGGTGTGTCCGTGATGTTGTTGCCAAAGGAGATTAACATTTCAGCCAGTGGACTGGGAGAGGCAGACCCACCCTCAATCTGGGTGGGCACAATCTAACCAGCTGCCAGCTCAGCTAGAATAAAGCAGGAAGAAGAACATGGAAGAAATAGACTGGCTGAATCTTCCAGCCTTCACCCTTCTGCTGTGCTGGATGCTTCCTGCCCTCAAACATTAAACTCCAAGTTCTTCAGCTTTTGGACTCTTGGACTTACACCAGCAGTTTGCCAGGGGCTCTCAGGTCTTCAGACACTGACTGAAGCTGCAATGTCAGCTTTCCTACTTCTGAGGTTTTGGGACTCAGACTGGTTTTCTTGCTCCTCAGCTTGCACATGGCCTATTGTGAGACTTCACCTTGTGATTGTGTGAGTCAATACTTCTTAATAAACTCCCTTTTATGTATACGTATATCCTATTAGTCCTGTCCCTCTAGAGAACCCTATTTCAGATTTTGGAACCAAACATGGGGTGGTTCTAGAGGAACAGAATGTTGAGGATGGATTTCTTTTTTTTTTTTTTTTTTTTTTTTGAGACGGAGTTTCACTCTTGTTACCCAGGCTGGAGTGCAATGGCGCGATCTCGGCTCACCACAACCTCCACCTCCTGGGTTCAAGCAATTCTCCTGCCTCAGCCTCCCGAGTAGCTGGGACTACAGGCACGTGCCACCATGCCCAGCTAATTTTTGTATTTTTAGTAGAGACGGGTTTCACCATGTTGACCAGGATGGTCTCAATCTCTTGACCTTGTGATCCACCCGCCTCGGCCTCCCAAAGTGCTGGGATTACAGGCATGAGCCACCGCGCCCGGCCCGAGGATGGATTTCTTTAGTTGGTTTTGGGGTTTCTGGAGTTGGCTGCTTACCGTGACTAGACCCCAAAATGCTAAGAACTCTACTTCTAATAGTATGGAGAACACTGGTAGTCCTTGGTGTGAACTGTTTAGAGAGCTATGCAGAATAAACACATTTGATACTCCTGATTCACTGCTTGTGAGAGGCAAGGAGTTTAATGACTATACATAATACCTTTGACCATATGTGGGGAACCAAGGAGTATAATAATGCTGGTTGGTTGCCCCTAAGTTAACTGGACAAAATGACGAGAAAAAAATGATGAACTCAGGGATTCTAACTCCCGGCTCCAGAAGTACACACTGATCCGCAGATCCTCTAAGATTACCCTGAATGAGAGTCTTATCTCTTATAGGGAAACAGCTGAAATTGTGGAGAATGGGACACAAGCTCTTATGCGAGTGGCTGACCTGCAATGAAAGGTGCATGCACAGCCTCACCAGGTGTGTACCGTTAAAGTGACGACATGGATTGGAAAAGAGGGGGACCCTGCAACTTGGGATGAGGACGTGTGGGAGGACCCTGATGAGTCTGGGGGCACTGAGTCCCTAAATTGTGATGAGCCTTTTCTGCCAGAGAAAACAGCCTCCCTACCCCCAGTGGTGGCAGCATCCCCTCCTCACCCATTCTGCCGTCAGCCTTTCCACCTTTGTCTGAGGAGATTAATCATGAACTGATTGAGGCAACAGTGATGTCCTCCCCTGAGGCAGTTGCCAGGCAAGACAATGCTGATTATCCTCAGGACTCACCCACAATACCCTTGTTTGCTTCTTTTTATATATATATATATATATATATATATATATATATATATATATATATATATATATATATATATACTTTTTATTGTATTTTAGGTTGGGGGTACATGTGAAGAACATGCAAGATTGTTACATAGGTACACACATGGCAGTGTGATTTGCTGCCTTCCTCCCCATCACCTGTATCTGGTATTTCTCCCCATGCTATCCCTCCCCAACTCCCCACCCCCTGCTGTCCCTCCCCTTTTTCCCCCCGACAGACCCCAGTGTGTGATGCTCCCCTCCCTGTGTCCATGTGTTCTCGTTGTTCAACACCCGCCTATGAGTGAGAATATGCGGTGTTTGGTTTTCTGTTCCTGTGTCAGTTTGCTTAGAATGATGGCTTCCAGGTTCATCCATATCCCTACAAAGGACGCGAACTCATCATTTTTGATGGCTGCATAATATTCCATGGTGTATATGTGCCACATTTTTCCTGTCCAGTCAACCATCGATGGGCATTTGGGTTGGTTCCAGGTCTTTGCTATTGTAAACTGTGCTGCAATGAACATTCGTGTGCATGTGTCCTTATAGTAGAATGATTTATAATCCTTTGGATATATACCCAGTAATGGGATTGCTGGGTCAAATGGAATTTCTATTTCTAGGTCCTTGAGGAATCGCCACACTGTCTTCCACAATGGTTG
>PVKV010017548.1:0-47393 GCA_004027835.1 Alouatta palliata
CCATTTAGTTTTTGAAGTTTCTGTTGTCTTTTTGAGACAGGGTCTTGCTCTGCTGCCTCGGCCGTAGTTTTGAACTCTGATGTGGAGAAACTCTCCTGTGTGGCTGCTCCTAGGCTGCACTGGGTCTGAGCATCTGCTCGATGTCCATTCTTGTCCTCCATTCTCTTCCCGAGACCCGTCCACACTGACGTTACTCATTTTCACTGCTGCGTGATCTCCCGTGGTATGAGGGGGACATGGGAAGTGTCTTCATTTTCCTGTTGATGATGTTTGCCCAGGTCGGGGCCCTTAGGCCTGTGTTGCTAGAACGTTCTAGGGCATTTATTTTGTACACAAGTGCTAGTTTCTTCTGGTCAGTAGCTTTTAATTTTTAAAATTTCATCCTAGGTAAGAAATGTGATTTTCCTCATGACTCACAACACACGCCCTTTCATATACGAGCATACCAAAAAAAATTCACAATCATTCTTAGCAGTGGCTGAGCGTTCTTGTTGCTCCCCAATCTCCCTAATGCTTGTATTTATTGGGCTGTGGGATTTTTGCCAGTCTGGTGGGTGTCACATGATATCTCATCCTGTTAGGCTGAGACCCTCTTCATGTTTTTATTGGCTTTCCTTCATATTTCCTCTTCTGTGAAGGGCTGGTTCTTCTCTTTTGCCCAGTTTCTGTTTAGTTGTCTAAATTTTTTCTTTTTTCTTTTATTATTATTGTTTGAGACAGAGTCTCACTCTGTTGCCCAGGCTGGAGTGAAGCGGCATGATCTCAGGTCCTTCAACCTTCGCCTTCCTGGTTCAAGAGATTCTCCTGCCTCAGCCTTCAGAGTAGCTGGGACTACAGGCACGTGCCACCAATGCCCAGCTAATTTTCATATTTTTAATGGAGACAGGGTTCTACCATGTTGGCCAGGCTGGTCTCAAACTCCTGACCTCAGATGATCCACCCTCCTTGGCCTCCTAAATTGCTGGGATTACAGATGTGAACCACCACACCTGTCCTACCTTTTTCTTTTTTGAGAGGACTCTTTACAGATTATGCCCATTAATTCTGGTGACTATCCTTGTGGCAAAGATGGGGTTGAGTCCACCAGGATGAACCTGAAGGATCCCCTCTCTATGGTGGGAGAGGAGACAGAGAGTGGTAGAGGGTCACGGAGAATCAGAGGCAAGAGGAGGCCGAGTCAGGCAGGGGTCGCAGGCGGCTGTGAGGACTTGGCTTCTCCTCTGAGCCAGGTGGGATTAGCAGGGGATTTTAACCAGAGCAGCCATGGGGTCTCCCTCATGTATTTCTGCCATGGTTGGCTCAGCTGAACTCACCTCTTGAACAAGACTTGGCCTTGGCCACCCAGGGGCCCGTGGCTGAGGGCTTAACTTCTGGCGTGGCCACTGACACATCCACGTTTGGCGCACACATGGCTGGGCAGCCCAGAGACCTGCTCTGCCTGGGCCTCTCATTGGTGGCGTTTCTGAGGTTTGTCCCCTCCCAAGTCTGGCCTCTTAATGAGCCTCAGTACACCTCGGCACGAAGAAGGAGGTTTCGCAAATGACTCATAAAACATCATTTTTAAAGATTACTGGTCACTGCTGTGGGGAGAAAGGGCCGCTAAGCATGGATGCTCTCTTTGCTGATGTGTTGTTTTCAATTAAGTGAAAAGAAAGAGTCATGCGTCTTTGCACGTACCTGGTCTGATTACCAAGTAGCCAAGGAGGCCTCGGGGTGTCTTCGAAGCTGGAACCATCAGCCCTGTGTGAACTATAGGCGCTTTTATATAAGCTGCTCCTGGGTGAGGGTGAATGGGTCAGGCGATCCCAAGCTCTGCTTCTAGCTCAGCATGAGTGAGCTGTGTGTGTGAAGGTGGTTGTGGAGGAATCCCATGGTCTGGCCAGTCACCTGCAGGAGGGCAGGGATGATGCTGTTCTCACGTTCATCATCCACAGTGCCTGGCACCTGCTCTAGGCCATGACAGGTGTACAGGTGTCCAACTGATCTTAGATAATGTGGCCCTGCTCAGCAGCCCTGGGACTAGGAGGGAAGCCAGCTTGGGAGCTTTCCTGGGTCATGCCTCACCCAACTTACATGGCATTTCCAGGAGAGACGGCTACAGTGGGGTCTGTGTGTCAGTCAGGATGAGGAACAGCAGCCACTATGACAACAGCTCCCAGCGCTCAGAGGGGATTCACACAAGGGTTCTTTCCTGCTCTCTCACAGTCTCACTGTGGGGGCAGCTCCCCTGAAAGGACTCTTAGGAGACAAGTACCTGTGACTGTGATGTGCATCTTGCAAAGTCCTAAGGGATGTGGGTAAAATTCATTTTCTCCAGCAGACAGGGAGTTGTACCCACAGCAAACTCCCTTTACCTGGGAGCATGTGCAGTCCTTGAGTCCTGTGTTGCCTGTTTCTTCCTGCCTTGGCCTACAGGCCCGATATGATCTGACCTCTGCCTGCGTCTCCAACTCTGTCTCCCTTCCCCTTCCTGTTCCTTCTACCAATTAGGTTACAGCCTCAGTGAATGTGACAAGGACCCTGAATCTCAGCAGCTTAACTAAGATGGAGGTTCATTCATTTCACATGAAAGTCCAAGCCAGTAGGGTGATTCTCTGTGCAGTTTTCAGGGTCTCAGCTTCCTTCCATTCTGTTGGTCTGACTTCCTCAGAGTGTGGCTATCCTCCCAGTGTCCATCCGATCTCCTGACAGCCAGAAGGGACTGGGGAAGGTAACAAAAGGGCACAAAGTTTCCTTCCTCTGAAGGTAGCCACTGTGTACAGGCCTCACCTCCCCATTGACCACAGCCAGGTCACATGACCACAGCTTGCTGCAATGGATGCTGGGAAATGTAGTCTTCATGCTGGATGTCAGTGCTCAGATTGGTCACTCCTGAGGTCTTAGAGAGAGAGGACCTGGGAGAGAGTCGCTGGCTCTGCCCACCCTTGTGCACATTTCTCCAGCGTAGGGTGACCCACTGCTTCATCTTGCTCACAACTGAGGGGGTTCATGGGGCACAGACCTTTCACTTTTAAAACACAGGCAGTTCCAGGCAAATCATTCCAGCTTGGCTGAAACTCAGAAGTTTTCTGGGACACAGGATTTCTAGTGTTATAACCAAGAAAGTTTGGGAAAACCTGGACAAGTTGTTCCCATCTACTCCAGACACACTGTCTTCTTTTCTGCTCCTCCAGCAGGCCAAGCCAGTGCCTGCCGCAGGGCCTTTGCATCTGCTGTTACCCCTGCCTGGGATTATCTTTCTGCAGCCCTGTGCTGTGCTTACTCCTCTTCCGTTGAGAAAGGGCTGCTCTCTGGGTGTCCCCGGGTGCCTGATCTGCTGTGATCATCACTACATGCTCTGTGAAAATCCCTCCAAGTTCTTAATCTTCTTTCTACCCTTCCCTGCCCACTTCAGTTTCAAAGTCTTTGAGGACTATTAATTTTTATTCTCTTCACCACTGAAAGATAATCTCTTTCCCTAAGGCTGTCACTGGGCTCACACATAGTCAGATAAATCTGATAGTTAAGATAATCTGAATGAAAAACATGTACTTAATCCCAAGATTATGAACAAGGATTCTTAAGCAAGGATTCTGAAGAGATGCGTAAGCCTAATAAAGGCCAAAGGGTGTGGATTAAAAGGAAATGTGGGGTGGAGAAACATTTCATGAACAAGAACCCCACCTCTTGGGTGAGTTCATTGGTACAACCTTCCTAGAGGGCAATTTTGCAGCTGGCCGATGCAAGTGTAAAACTTTTGGTCTCAAATTCCATTTATAGGCATGTATCCCTAGGAATTAGAAAAATTTGCAAAGATGAATCTCTAAGGATTTTTACAAGATGAAAGGAGGAAGCCTAAATGCTTGCTAGTGGCCCCCTGCCCTGGCTCTGGCGCTCCTCTCTCCCCAGTGGCTGTACATGGGCTACTTTTTCTCAGCCTCCCTGCAGCAAGCTGTGACCATGCGACCAGGTTCTTACCAATGTGAAGTAATGAAATTGTTGTGTGTCATTTTTTGAAACCTCCTTATGTCTGTCTTCTGCCTCATTTCTTACTTTTCGTTTTCTCTGTTCTCCTTGGCCTACAGATCTGATGTCAGGTTGGTCTTCCATCAGTTTGGTCTGCGAGGGGAGAGTCACATCCCAGGAAGTGCAGAGCAGTTCACTGGAAAAAAACAGGGTCCCTCAAATTTTGTATAAGTACTAGACGGTCAAGCTCCAGCTCTGGTTTCTGTGAGAAATAAACTTCTGTCTTAGCTGAAGTTAGATCACTGCTAGTTGCAGCTGAATCACATCCCAACTTGATTAAAACAAAATTTGTTGAATATATTATGGTACATCCATAAATATCAGTGCTAAAAAGCAATAATATTGATATACAGAGTTCTCGTGGTCAAAATAAGTCCATAAAATATTGTTGCGTGCATATGAGCTGGTTTTACATCTGTATGTATGAAAACACAATTTCAATTTACAAGACACAAAGCATGTGTGTGTATTATGTGATATGTTTTATTAGGTTGCTCCATCCATCCATCCATCCAGGTAAACCATACATCAAAATAATGTTGCTCATCTTTAGTTGATTGTGTCAGTGGTGATGTTAAAACTTTTCAAGTTTTACTTTATATTTGAACCTCTAAGATAACCCCCAAAATCTCCATCTCCTGGTATTCATGCCTGTGTGTGACCCCTTCCCCTTGAGTGTAGATGAGGCCTGTGACTTGAACCTAAGCAATAAAATATGGAAAATTGAATGGGATGCCACTTCTGTGGTTATGTCACAAAAGGTTGTGACTTCTGTCTTGCTGCTAGCTGACTCCTTCCAGAGGACCTGGTTGAGCCTTGCCCAGATGCCTGACCCCTAGAAACTGTGAGATAGTAAACGTGTGTTGTTCTAAGCTGCTAACTTTGTGGTAATTTGAGAGGCAGCAGTAAAAAAACTTATACACCTACTTAATCCCCGTCACTGAGCTGGGCCTTATAAAAAGCTTCCACTAAAGACAGCAGCTTTGGAAATGCTCTGACATTTGTCACACACAGGCAATTTCAAGTGAACACCTCTTCTAACCTCTTTTCATGTTCGGGTGGGAAAACAGTGATTAACAAAGCCTGGGGAAGTGTGAGGCATTTAAATGGATGTGCAATTTCAAGCCTTTCAGAGCCGGCTCAGCCGCTGCACTGATTAAAGGGCTGATGATAACTTCTCAGCCGAAAGGTTAACGCGCATGTGATTTTATCTGCAGTGGAGACTGTGGAGGGGTGGAGGGGAGGGGGTTTCGTAATGGTCTTTGGATTGATGATGGGTTGTTCAGAAGTGCCCTAGGAGCAGAACAAGAGAAGGAATGAGATGGGGCTCAGAGGAGGCAAATTAGGCACTAGAAAGCCCCAAAGATCAGCCTTCACTGTCTGCCATTCCCAGGTGGTCACCGGTCCGGGCCTCTTTTCTGGTGGACGCCAGCAGCCTCCGCAAGAGGCCTCTGGATTCCTCCCTCGTACCTTGTTGTAAATTCTCAGTACTGTATCTAAATGGATGTTTTAAATTTTTCAAGCTACAAATCCTCCCATTGTGCTTTGCGTGAAATCCCAGGCCTGAGCATGGGCACCGTGGTCCTGGGTCATGGGGTCCTGCTGGCTCCTCGGGCCCCGTCACGACCCGCTTTTCGCTGGGCTTGCTGCAGCGTCCACACGGCCTGCTCTTCATCCGCAGGCATGGCACTCTCCTACCCGTCCCAGCCTGCGTCGCTTTCCCTTTTTCTCCTTCTCATCGTTCAAGTCTCCGCTCTAAACCCCCACCTTCAGGAGCCTTTCCCCATTGCTCGCGCTGACACATGCAACCCCATGACACGTTGGATCACGTGAATCTGCTTCATGCTGCTACTGTTGGAAATGATTTCACTGCTTTCTGTTGTCACTCGCCTAGCAACGGTCTTCTCCCGTGACCTGCTGAGCTCAGGGGTGCAGGGAGCTTGTTTTGTTTCCACATCCCCGCTATGCCAAGGGCACGGCCTGGCACAGAGTGGGCACCAGTCAACATTTGCCAGATCAACTGTCTGTCTTAAGGATGGGTGGTGGAAGAAGCGAAAGCATTTTTTTAAGATGACATTTATACCTAATAAGGAGAGATTCCTGGCGTCAAGGCTGGTTTCAACATGGGGTCTGTAGAAGGACCTCTTCAGGCCCCCCTCAGGCTGATTCTTGGATTAGGAATGACTGCTGCTTTCCAGACACGCTGACATCTGACAAATCACCATCCCTGGGAGATTTGCTTGCTCTTTGCCAAAGGATTTCCTTCAAATCTCCACCTGGCTCTGACCCAGAAGAAGTGCACCAGCTGCCCGCTCATTCCTTTCTGCAGTGATTCACAGCCATGAGCACCTCCCAGAGGCCCCTCCTTAGATATCCTCTGTCCTCTGGGTCTGGGCTCTGACGATCAGGAGAGGAGCAGTTAGGATGACCCTAGTGTCCCTGTCTCTGAATGTCACACATTTCGGTGGGGAAGGAAGGGTCAGAGAACCTGGACTGATGGCTGCTGGCTCCATTCCCTAAGGCGCATATGTAAGAAGCACTGCCTAAGTGCCTCCTCTGTGCCAGGAATGGTGCCCGGTGCTGGGCTTCATCAGGGCACACAGCAGACATGTTCCCATTTCATGGCACTGGTGGAGGGTGACAGTGAAGACACAAACTCGCAGATGAATTAGACCCTGACCTGCCACAGTTGGTGCTATAAAGGAGACAAATGGGGCCTGGGGTTGACAGTGACTCAGCTGGAGGCCATGCCCACAAAGTGACCAGGAGGACCTCTCTGAAGAGGTGATATTTGACACCTGGAGGATCAGAAAAAGAATGGCCATGTAAAAATCTGGGGCAGTGTTCCTGGAAGAGGGAAAAGACAGTGCAAATGGCCTGAGGTGGCAAAGGGTTCAGTAAGTTCAAAGGTCAGAGAGAAGGTCTGTTTGGGGAGCACTGAGGTTGGAGCAGGCCAGAGAGGCCATCAGGGAGCAGCCTTGTGGGCCGCTAGGAGGAAGGAGGGTTTTGTGCGATGTGATGGGGCATCATGGATGTCTGAGCAGGAGGTCTGGCGACCTTCACACTCCACAACGAGCTCTCTGGCTGCCACATGGATGACAGGCTGGAAGGGGCAGGGGTGGACCCAGGAGGAAGGATGAGGCTGGTGCAGTAGCAATGATGCCCATCAGGAAGGTCAAGGAAAGAAAAGTAGTGCAAAAACGTGTCTCCTTTTCCTGTAGCCCATGGTTCTCTCTTGAACAACTATGCAAAAGAGAAAACAAACATGAAAAACACCCCCACAAAACCCAAAACCAAAACAAAGCAACATCCCTATGACCACTGAAGGTAAGGGGTATAGATGAATATCTATGAAGCATTTATCAGCATGTGTTTGAGGAGGAAAAGATAAACATCTTATGATTTTGTTCCTTGAGGACCTTAAATATCAAATTGAAAATATACTGTATTTCAAAATGGCATTTCCCCAAAGAGTGGAGGGGTGCCCACCAAAGAGATGTGAGATAGGCTGAGCGTGGTGGCTCACACCTGTAATCCCAGCACTTTAGGAGGCCGAGGTGGGTGGATCACCTAATGTCAGGAATTCAAGACCAGCCTGGCCAACATGGTGAAACTCTGTCTCTACTAAAAATACAAAAATTAGCTGGGCGTGGTGGTGGGCACCTATAATCATAGCTACTCAGGAGGCTGAGGCAGGAGGATTGCTTGAACCTGGGAGATGGAGTTGCAGTGAGCTGAGATCACACCACTGCACTCCAGCCTGGGCAAAAGAGTGAAACTCCATCTCAAAAAAAAAAAAAAAAAAAAAAATGTGAGCTAAGTTTGGGTGGTTCCCGAACCAGCATGAAACACCGTGACATCCCACAGTGTGAAATGTATTCCCTTACCCAGTGTCTTTCAGTCTCTCTGCTACTTCATAGAGATAGTTTCAATTCGGTGCTCATGTGACTTGAACACCTCTCTAGTGCTTGAGAGAGACAAAGGTGAAACTGCCTTTGCAAAAATTATAACTGAGGAAATTACGACAGTGAAAGACATCAGACCTAACTGACTCTATCTTTTTTCTAACCTTTAAACTGTCCTTGTTCCTTCCTGGGTGTAGGCCAAACTAACTTTGGGAAAGAATTCAGTTCATGACCTGACTTTGAAACAAACTTGGTTATAGCCTTTTCCAGGAAA
Source organism: Alouatta palliata (assembly GCA_004027835.1). Lineage (NCBI taxonomy): Eukaryota > Metazoa > Chordata > Mammalia > Primates > Atelidae > Alouatta > Alouatta palliata. Next base: position 8,185 of record PVKV010017548.1, read on the forward strand.
GACTCCCTTCTTGCCTGGGGACCAGTCTGCTTTTGCAGGACTAACTAATGAGCTACAAGATTAGAAATTACAGTTTAGGGATCATACAGCCTCTGGCTGCAAGAGTCTGAACCTCCCCAAATTGCTCCTGGAGAGAACATCACTATTGTAAAACCTAGGAGCAGTGCTTGAGATATTTTGAAGACCCTGCACTTGATGGATCAGCTGACACCACCCACAGCAGTAATCTGGCTCAACTGGTTCTGCCATCCGACCCAGGAACAGAAGACAGCACGAAAACCTCACTTCGACCCCTGATGATTCCATCTCCAGCCTGACCAATCAGCTCTCCCACTTTCTGAGCCCCTACTTACTAAATTATCTTTAAAAACCCTGATCCCCAAATGCTCATGGACACTGATTTGAGTAATAATAAAACTCTGGTCTCCCACACAGCTGGCTCTGCGTGGATTACTCTTTCTCTATTGCAATTCCCATGTCTTGATAAATTGGCTCAGTCTGGGCAGTGGGCTAGGTGAGCCCCTTGGATGGTTACAAAGGGAGTATAGGTTTCAGGTTCATCGTCTTTAGCAGCCTCTGGCTAGTAAGTCAAAACATGGCTTTGCTTTTGTGGTATGCGTTTTTATGGATACCCTTCTATTTATGGCAAGTGATACTGGTTTTTCATTTGTAGCAGTGGAATATCAAATTTCCTTTAAAAATTCTAAAAATACAACTTATTTAAAGATATATTTTGACTAGACCAGAATATAGATGAGATGCAGCTATTTCAAAAGTCATGACGGAGGCAGATGCAAATCAGATCATGTCACTCTCCTGCTCAGAACCTTCCGGTGGCTTCTTGTCCCACTCAGAGGCAGATCCACACTCTTGGCTGTGGCCTGGAGAGCCCCACATGATCCGGGCCTCATGTCGCTCTCGGACCTCCTCTCCTCCCTCACTCTGTCACTCCATTCTGGTCACACTGACCGTTCTCAGCACAGGGCCTCTGCACTTGCTATTTTCTCTGCCTGCACTCTCTTCCTCCAGAAACATGTGTTGCTCATCACCCAGTCCATCCAGCTCTCAGCACATTTCTGTTCCTCCCAGCAGCCCTCCCAGACCACCACTTCAATTATAATGCCTCCCCTGACTTTCAGGCCCATGATGTCCTCTCATCCAGGGATCCCCAAATTCATCCAGAGCATGAAGTGAGGGGAAGGGTGCAGGATCACGTGTACTGGCTGGGGTAAAGCAAGTAAAGTAATAATAATCAGAAGATGATATTAACAACCCTCATTAGTGCTACCAATAGCTGCATCTGCTTGCTTCTCTGGGCCCAGGGTTGTTTGCAAGCTCCCTGGAGCTGGTCCTGAGTGGGTCAGAAGAAGGGTCTGAGGTTATGGGAAGGAGCAGCTTGCCCAGCTCATGGCCTGTTATGTACACTGGGAGGCCCTGTCCCCCACAGCTGTCTCCCAGGGCCTGCTTCCAGGTGGGCTCGGGAAGCCCCAGGGCTGAGCGGCTTCAGGCCAGGGTTCTGCCATGTGCTGTGTGTCTGTGGGAGTGACATCCCCACCCTAACCCTCCCGCCCTGCCAGCTGCTGGACACACAGCAGCTACAGGGCGGGAACCCTGAGAACAGGACCTCTTTGGGTCCCATGGCACAAAGCCTCCTCCTCCCTGCCCGATTGAGAAGGAGGAGGTGTGCCTCAGGGTTAATCCTGCTCCCTGCTCGTTTTGGATAAATGGCCTCTGGGTCAAACACCTCACAACGGGATGTGTCTTAGCGTGGAGTTTATCAAATCACAGACGTGATGCATTAGTGGGTCTTGAAATCAATTTAGAGGGTCAAGCCCGGCATTGAAAATCTGCAATAGACCAGAATAGACTAGACCAGGAAACATCAGAGCGTGTTGTGTGCAGCGAGGGTGAGTGTCGTTTGGGGAAACGTGTTGTGTTTCTGTATAAATGGATGTGTGTGTCTGTGTGTGTGTGTGTGTGCACGTGTGTGCGCTGGGTGACAATGTGTAATGCGTTTCCTGCGCTAAAAATGTTGGAGCATCTCTGTCTCGTGGCCTTAGGGTAACACCAAGCAAAATCATCTGGGGGCCAGGCAGGTCTTGGGGCTGTTATTTTGGGGAGGAGATTGTAAAGCCTGAAAACATATAAAGGTAAAGAGAACAAGATGGCAGATTCTCGGTCCAGTGACATGTCACCATAGGGGGTATGTGGACGGGTCCCTGGGTCTCTCTCCTCGTTTCCTTCCTGGTCAACCTGCTCTGGGTTCCACTGTCACTCTCTTTATCCCAGGTGCCTGCTCTACCCTGTTCATGCTGGTCACCATCTGACGTTACTTACCTTCATGATTTTGGGGTTCTCTGCCTCTCACCTGCCTGCCCTACTGGTACGTCTGCCCAGCCAAGGGAAGGAGCCTTGTCTCTTGATCCCTGATGTGCCCTGGTTCAAGGACAGTGCTGGCATAGAGCTGTGCTCAAGGGCTGAGGCACCTGGAGTTACCCCTCGGAAATGGAGCCCGGCCATTTGTGGGAAAGTCCAGGGTGGCTGGTGGGTGGGTTTGGGTCCAGCGTAGGAAGTGAGCTCCAGTGAGCTTTCCCTGGAGATGGGGCTTCCCTCTGAGCTGAGCTGAGCTATGTGGCAGACCCTGTTGAGGCCCCCAAACCCCCTGGCCATTCACCTGCTGCACCCCTGACCCTGACTTGTGCTGCCAACACCTGTGTCTCCTGCTGCCGGGGTTGGGGCTGCATGGGCTGGAGAGACTGAGGTGCTGGGACATTAATGCTTCCAGGGAATCCCCTAGCAGTGCCTGATGGAGATGGGGGTGGGGCCCAGCCCCTATGGCATTGGATCAATACCTCCGAGGTGCGTGTTCTATGCTGCAGGGCCCTGAAGACTGTGCTCTATTTACCACATTGGTAACTCGCTTGTGGTGGGCATGGCTGCCCCTGCCCCAGGCTCATCTCCTGGCTGGCACCACAGGGCCAGGCTCCAATGTGCTTGCTGACCACTCCTGGGCCGTTTCCCAGAGAAACAGGCAGAACGCCTTATTGGCGTCCACCTTGCCGACCTCCCTGCCCCACACCCCAGCTGACATTGCTTGTGATGACCTTCCAGATAAACAACTTGAACTTGAAAGCTTGCCTCAGAGTCTGCTTTGGGGGGAACCAAAACTAAAACATTGGGTGGAGGGGCTTGACTGTGGCCTGTTTGTATATTCTGTGTATATGATTCATGTATTGTGTACAAATGTATGTATGCATGTGAATATTTTCCCTGAGTTGGGATGGGCTCCCAAGACTGAGAAATGGGGACAAACCAGTGTCAAGGGTTTTCCATGGCCAGGTTGCAAGGATGTGATGCTCTCATTCCACAGTCCATGATGAGGGGTGGAGGGGAACTGAAGTGCAGCATAAGATGAGGAACGTGAGAGAAAGGAGACCAGGAAGGGGAGAGCAAGGAAGGCAGGGGAGAGGCGGGGAGGAGGGGGCGTGGCGGGGGTGAGTGACTGTGAGGGAGAGAAAGGGGGTGGGGGTTATTTCTGAAGCTTTAGGAGCTGCCTTCCTGCATTGCTGAGTCAGCGTCACCTGGACTCAGAACCACTTGTCCATTCAGTGACCCCTTGGAGCTTAAGAGCTCCGTTAGGACCCAAAATTTGTCCAGCAGATCTGTGGAGCCATTCAGTTTTCATTCCATGTGGGACCTGGACACAGGTGCATGCAAACTAACATGCCTACACATATGCACACACAGATGTACACATGCCCCACGCATGCCATGCACACGCATACCATGCACACACGTACATGTGCTCACACAGGTACTCTCATACACATACACACATGCACACATGTACATGCAAATATGCACACTCATACTTACAAAGACACACTCATATGCACAAGCTCACACACATAGACACATATATACTCATACCCACACACACACTCATGCATACACACGCTCACACACAGATACACTCTTACATATACACACATGCCCATGCATACATATGCATGCTCTTATACTGACACATTCTTGCGCACACACTGACACATGCAGACCCCCTCATACATATACTCTTGCATACACATACTACACACAGCCATACAGACATTTACATGTCCACTCACACACAAGCTCACTCCTACATGCACTCTCCCCCACCCACACGGGCCCATGCACTCATAGACACAGTGAGTCAGGTGTGTTTAATATGCAGCTCCTGCCTGTGCCTTCCCCAGATCCCCATGTGACCTGCTCATCAGAGGAGGCCTGGAGTTCTGGGGGGAGCCCTGGTGTCCCTCCACCTGATCTCCATGACATGCCAGTCTGACACCGGTTTGTATGTGTGAAAGCTTCAGGGCCCACATGATCTCCCACATTAATTCATGCAGATCAGGTGTTCACTACTCAACGCTCCCATGTTATGTGAGGCAGTGAGGCACAAAATTGGCATCTGCTGCGGGGTGTGTGTGTGTGTGTGTGTGTGTGTGTGTGTATAGTGAGCTTGGTACACAGGATGAGGTTTGAGGCAAAATGGCATGAAAGATACAGCCAGTAGTAATTGGATTACAGTTGTTGACTGCTTTCAAAGGATTTGACATGGAATATTAATCCCAAAGGTTTATTACATCAGGTAAATTATAAAACATCTCGAAGATAGAATGTGGGGTAAAAAGAGAAACCAACACACTTGCAAATTTGATGAAACCTCCCCCACAGTCTTGAAATTGCTGGTGGATGGAGGATTGCAGTCCAGGTTTGAGACATTTGTGAGAATCTGAATGTGTCCCCCAAAGGACTCCCCAGAGACTGCCACCGATCAGGCCGTGGAAAGCCCCAGGCCCCGCATGACAGGTTCCGGGCTCTGCCTTCCTTGAACACAGCAGGTGGAGGGGCCCGGGTGAGAGGTGGAGGCTGAGAATGGCTAGCGACAAATGGTTGGATTCGGTTCTTTTATTTGTAGCAGGGACTCAAACCCAGGCTGTCCTGGCTGAAGCAGGACTGGTCCTGTGGCCGACATCCCCTCTTCCAACCCTGCACGGGGCCCCTGACCAGGCATACACATCCCACCTTGAAAAGACCCCAGTCTTCCTTGTGTGAGGGCAGGCCTCATTTCAGGGTATCATCATCCTGCCCTGTGTGAACAATGCTGAGCCCCTGAGAGCCGGGAGGGAGGTCCCCCAATATCTGTCTCTTCCATAGTGAATGTTACTCCTCAAAGTGTCACTTCCAAAGAATGCCAGGTGGCAGGTACCAGGATTTGGCATCTGACATGCTCCCGTCCGCTCCCTGGGACACTCCAGATTACAAAGCAATCATCCTTTGTAAGCTCTGACAGAGAACAACTGGCTGCTGTCCTTTAATTAGCAGGGAACACACTAAGCTATGGACTCCTGCAGGCTCTGTAAATGTCCGTGAAATCAGCCTGGTGACTCCAAGCCCAGTGTAGACTGCGGGGGCCCACAGAGGCCAAGGGGGAGCCCCCGCCCCGGTCTGGCTCTGAGAAAAGCATCCAGGAGGAAATGCCAAGCCTCTGGGACTCCTGGCAGCCGCTCAACACAGCAAGTTCTTTCTCGGAAATTGCTTCTCCCTGCTGAGATCCGGGCTCTGCACATTCTGGGCTCCCTTTATCTGCTGGGTGGAGCTGCCTGGGCACCTCTGAAGGCTGCTTCTGAACACGTGGCTGCCCCATTAGTGGCACCCTCTCCTCTGCTTCTCCTGGTCCCATTAGATGATGGTTATTGCAAGGAGGTCGCAGCGCCAGGCATCCTGTCTGTCACACAGTGCCGTTAAGACACCGGGTATCCAGTGGCCCATGAGAAATTCAAGCCCCATTTCCTCCTGAGACACTGGGATGGGGCCACATGCCTGATGCCGGGCTGTGCGGGACAGGACTGAAATGTGTCTAGTGGGAGGGCCTTCTTTATGTCACTCAGGGGTCATGAACGCCAGGTGGAGATGCCAGTGCACACCCAAATCCCCCAAAACAGAGAACCAGAGAGCCTGGGAAGCCTTTCAACGAGAGGCTGATGACATGGAATCCCCAGGGAGTGGCTGCTGCTCATGGCAGAAGAGGCCAGATCTCGATGAGGCTCCTGTAAGAGCCCCCTCACTGCTTCCTGCCCCCAGGCCCACTGTCCCCAGAGACCTCTCCAGCCTGCTGAGGAGCATGCATCTCTGTCACTTGCTTTGGGTCCCCTTGATCATCGCAAAGACAGATGCTTATAGCCTGTGGGTGACAAGCTGCTGTTTCCACCCCCTCCCGATGCCCCTGCCCCACCCATGTGGCTGCTGCTCCTGGCTTGCAGTGTCCATGCGGGTATGACAGCCCGAGTTCCTCTCAGGGCAGGTGTCCCTCCTGCAGAAAGCCCGCCCTGTCTCCCAGGCCCCAGCTCTAGTCCTGGGCAGAGGAGGGAAGGACTAGGGTGTCGGCTGACGGATTCTCACATCACCTCTTTCCCAAATTTCCTCGGGCTCCTCCCTCAGAGCCTCCACCCTGAATCCTGAAGGCTCACTGTGTCTCATGTAGGAAGCCCCCAGTGACGTCTCATGCTCCGTACACAGGTCCCTGCAACCTGGGCCCCTCCCCAGCTCAACTGCCTCAATTTCACCCCTACCTCCCTTCTGCCCCACATCTGGCAAGAAATGCAGAGGGCTTGTTGGAGGGAGGCCACGTGTGAGACCCACATGATGCACCAGCCCCGCACTGCGCAGACCCTCTCCCCGTCGTCTTCTGCCCTTTCTGCAGTTAGCACAGCTCTGGCTGCCATGCTGGGCTCTTTTCATGAGGCTGTGTCTGAGCTCATGGGGCTGGGAAACAACTCTCTCGGAGCCTGGAGGGGCTGGGTTGAGCTAGGATATGTTGTGAATATCACGGCCTGGCCTGTGACAGGAACCTTCGGGAACCCTCTGGGAGGCAGCAGATACGGGTTAAACGAGGGACAGGCAGGAGCAGGCGGCAGGGGTGATTCATTTTTCTCCAAGGTTTATCACTCTATTAATTTCCATGTGGCAAGCAAAAATGAAGGCACAGGCTCAATGAAAAGTGGTGTTCCGGTGCCAACCACTCTTGTCTTTCAATCGCACCCCTAGCATGTTGGTTTGGACATCTTGGTTTAATCACGGCCTATCGAGCTGCTGCTGCAGAATCTCCCTGTAATTTCCAGGGCTCTCCTACATCTCGGGGCCTTTGGGGAAGAATTGAGGTGGGAGTTACCTGGCGGCACCCCTCCACTGCCACGCTTCTGAGCAGCGAGAACGTGATGCTCGTGCCAGTGCTGGGTTACTTGCTAAGGAATGCAGGCGACAGACGCAGTTTGAGGTTTGCAGAGGACCTTGCACTGGGGTGTTTGAAATGAAGAATCTGGCAAGACTGGAGGAGCAAAGGAGCTCACAATGAAGGGAAATGTGAGTGCGGCTAGAGGCCTGGAAGGTGGCAGTCCCTGGGGCCTGTCATTTGTATAATGGAACAGCGGCCGGGAGGGGCCCAACAAAGTCCTGTGAGACCAGAACACAGAAATGTGGACCCCATCTTAGCTGTGGCTGGCAGATAAAGGCTGAAGAAATCTCAGTGGTTTATGTCCCGGCCCCGGTGATGACTATGATGAATGTGGGTGGGTCTCCCTCCTCTACTTGTGAGGTTCTGCCTGCAAGCCTCACCATTTCCAAGGATTTCAGGCTGTCCTTGTCCTGGGTGATGACAATCAGTTGAACGGTGATGACTCACATTCATATGTTACGTGAATATGTGGATGGATGGACTTGGGAAATGTATTCCTTACAGCTACTTTATGATGGTGATTGCCATTCTACAGACGAGGAAACAGGCTTACACAGGTTAAGAAACTTGCTTAAGGTTATACAACAGGTAAGTGGTGGGGGTGCCTGTGAGGCAGTGCCACTGGGTGTATAGCCTCGGAGGCCACCTCATGCCCTGTCCTCCTGTGGCTTCCTGTGTTCAGTGTGCAGGTTGGATGGGGCTGCCTTGGCGGTTTCTTCCAGCATCTTCCAGGGGCAGCGCCTCCCGCTCATCCTGCAGGTGTTTGTTGAGCAATGCCGTGTGCCAGGCATGGTTCCAGGTACTGGGGAGCAGCTGTGCCCCAGTTCCTGCCCCCATGGACCTGACACTTTCGGTCAAAGACATGCAACAAGCCAGAAGTCAAAGCGACACTCAAGATGACTTCAGGCAGTGAAATGTACTAGAAAGAAATCTAACGACTGATGGAGACTCAGTGAATGAGGAGGGAACATTTGACCTGAGTCCTGCAGGAGGAGGCAGAGGAGAGCTTGAGATGGGTCTAGGGAGGTGGCTTCCAGCGAAGACAACAGCCAGGCTGAAATCTAAATCACAACCAACCCCACCCTTCCCGAAGGGCACTGCAGGACCTGAGGAAAAACTGCCTCCTAGCCCTGCCCCCATACAGATGTCCTTGCAGTTGCAGCCTGGGACACATTTCAAGGGGTGTGTGGTGTAGTGAAGCATGTGGACACCCTCAGCACTAGGCTACCTGGGTTCAAATCTCAGCTCTATCATTTACAAATTAATTAGCCTCTGAGCCTGTTTCTGCATTTATGGATGGGGATGATAATGGAACTATTGTGAAGAACAAATGAATAAATCCTCATGCAGTGCTTAAGCACACAGTGGCGTGGAGCGTGAGTGGCTGCACACCAAGTCAGCAGATGTCCTTGGAGGTCAGAGCGGGTGCTTTTAAACCAGGGCAGTGAGCCCTTTTGCAGTAAATTGTGGCCCACAATTACACTGGACCTCTGGGGCATCTCTGATGATTAAATTGCTTCTTTTCAGAACGAGCAGAGAAATGACTGCTCACACATGAATTTTATGTTTATCTGTGTTCTTTCCTGACAATAAATGATATTCCAGAAAACTGAGGCTTGCTCTGCCCACTTGGATTGGGGATGGCAAATGTCAGGCATGTCTCCACTTTACACCTCAAACCTGAGTAACCTGGGGCTTCGGGTGAGATGCTGGGGTTGGGTCCATGAACCATGGGCTCTGATATGGTTTGTCTGTGTCCTCACCCAAATCTTATCTGGAACCGTAGCTCTCATAATTCCCCCTAGTTTTGGGAGGGACCCAGCGGGAGATAATTGAATCATGGGGTGGTCCTCGTGGTAGTGAATAAGTCTCAAGAGATCTGATGGTTTGATAAGGAGTTTCCACTTTGGCTGCTCTCATTCTGTCTTGTCTGCCACCATGTAAGACATGCCTTTCACCTTCTGCCATGATTGTGAGGCCCCCGCAGCCATGTGGAAATATGAGTTAATTAAACCTCTTTTTCTTTATAAATTACCCAGTCCCAGGTATGTCTTTATCAGCAGTGTGAAAATGAACTAGTACAGGCTCTAAGAACAGGAAGGACTTTGGGGACTATTGTCATGGTTATGTGTTAGGGCCCTGAGGCCAGTCAGTCTGGGTTCAAATACCAAGCCCACCAGGGACCCTCGTGTGTGACCTTGAACAAGTGTTTTAGCCTGTCTATGCCTCAGTCCTTGCTGGAAGGTTATGGATTTGCACGGTGTAATGAACACACATAACACGGGTCATCATGGAACCTTCTGACCTTCCAGTAAGAGTGGAGCCATCTGTGCCCAAGACCTAGCTCAGCCTCCAATGAGTTCATGTTATGCAGACACCCCCAAATCAGCAAACCTGGCAGCCATGCCCCTCAGATGAACACTGAGAAGGAAAGGACCCTCTTTCACACACTCCTGTGAGAGGGGTGGAGCACTGAACATAGACAGGGGTGGAGGGGACATTTGCCCACCCCCAGCCAGGACAGCATTTCAATCAGCATGTTTCCTTCTGTGCTCTCCTTCTGGAAGAAACCTTGACATTTCATTTCTTTTCTCTCTTTTAGTCTGAGGAGCCGTGGGCACTGGGCTGTTGGAATAAAGCTCTTGGAAGAGTTGTTTCCTCCAACCAGGTTGCAGTGACAGGAATGTCAGGTCCATGGGGCAGGGATTGGGGCACAGCTTCATCCCTAGTACCTGGAACTGTGCCTGGCACAGAGCATTGTTCAACCAACACCTGCAGGATGAGTGCGACACACTGCCCCTGGAGGGTGCTGGTAGGAAATGCCAAGATGGCACCATTCAACCTTCTCAATGGACACAGCTCCTTAGGAGGGACAGCCAAACTCTTTAACAACCGAGAGCCAGCAGTTACAGTGGAAAGCTTTTCTCTCAGGAGAGAAATGTGAAGAGTTTGTGCCCATGGAATCTTGGTAGGGAGTCTCTTGTCAAAAACCCAATTGAATGCTCTCAATATACCTGTTGCTGTAACTGCCGAAGTGCCTGGAGATAGTGCAGGTGGCAAATGCCATGTGGCAGACAGACACTGTGTAGCAGATACTGCATGATGCTGGGCGAAGCTGTGTTTTTGGTGGCAGTGGGCACAACAAGAGCCTCCATACTGGGAGCTGTGGGACCTGCAGGCCTGATGCTCTGACCTCTCAGTTGGCAACCTCCAGAGGGCCTCTCAGCCTTCCCAAGTCCCCATCGTCCTCAAGGAAAACCATGATCCTTTTCTGCCACCTTCCAGGGTTGTTGGAATGACCAGATACAAATGACCAAATACAATAGGTCATTGTATTGACCTATACAAATGACCAGATACAAAAATGCATTTGTTGTGTGTGAGGTTGCTCTATAACTAAAACTATTCAAAAAATCTGACATCAAGTGTTCATGACTCATTTTCATGCCAGTTTTCAGGTAAATTATTGCCAGAGCACTCCCTAAGGGACCATAGTCCCTTACACTGTGTGGTTTTAAGTTTTTTATCCATGATCTTTAGTAAGAAATGTATTTTGCATCATAAGCCATTATGCATTCATATTTATATTTTGAAGACAATATATGAACACTTCTTGCTTTTGCCATCTGATAATATCCCATTCCATCCATCCCATCTCATTCCATCCCCTCCATCCCATCCCATCCATCCCATCCATCCCATCCCATCCATTCCACCCCACCCTATCCCATCCCATCCCATCCATCTTATCCCTTCATGTTCCACTCATGTCCTGCCTATTCCACATATCCCAACTTAAAAATACTGTTCAAGATGCACTAAATATATTTAAGGACCCACAAATAGCCCACTGCCTGCAGATTTAACACTCCTGCCTTATCACTGAGCATATTTTCATGGCTTTTGCTGCAGTGGGTGACTTTTCTCTGTTGCCCAGACAGGAAGAGTGAGCTCCCTGAGTCCAGGGCAGTGCCCTTTATTCTTCTTGTATTATCCATCGGACATAGTGCCTGGCACGGAGTAAGTGCTCCAACATCTGCTAGCTGGGTACCATGAATCCTTCTCTCCTTTTCTCACATTTTGTTATAGCTGTCTCTGTTTAGGATGCTGAATGCTCAGTAAATAGCCTTCCCTTCTCTTTGCAGAAATAGTAAAGATTTAATGAGATTCTTTGACAAGTGTGAGAGCTTAGAACTAAATGGGTTGGCACCCTGTGGAGAGCCCTTACCAGCTAGTAATGCTATGGTAACATGTCTCCCCCTCCCCCCATTTAGTTTTAAAGGCATTTTGAATGTCAGATTTGCATGCAAAGCCATGTGAGTGGCAAGGGGTGAGGGTGTTTTATGCTGTCACAGTGGTTAGGGAAAGAAGTGATCTATTGACCTCTATTGAGCATGAGCCAGGGACACGAAATGTTCTGCAGTATCTCAGACAGTTCCACACAGTGAAAATTGCCCTGCATGAAATATCAAAGGCCCCCACTTATTGAGATGCTCTGAGTAGGACTCGAAGTGTCAAAGTCAACTTTAGAATAGAAAAGGTCGCAGGAGGGCTTGTTTCCGCTCCTCCCACTCCTATTTTATTTCTTTGCAAATATCGGAATCAGTAAGGTTTACATCCTGGGGCGCTGGCTCTGGGACAACTGGTAGGAACGTTTTGGAGAACTGCCTGGCCCTGACGTGCCAGCCAGATTCGGCTCCAGGAGGGGCACGTCCCGACAGATTCAAGCGCTTCGGGTCCTTGGTGGATAGAAAGCCCTGCGGCTCTAACCGCATGAGGGAGGAAGCCACACCCCTTTGGCTGCAGTCACACCTCAGCATGCCTTTCTAAGTTCTAATAACTGTCCAGCCACAGCAAATGCGTCCCCTCCCTGTGCACAGTTCTGGGGGCTCTGAGCTTCCTAGGAACCGTCTCCCAGGAACGAAGGAATGAAAAGCTCAGACTCTGCTGCCCTTTTCCCACCGTGGGCTGGGCTTTGAGGGCAGGTGGATTGGCTTCTCCGTTCAGTGCCAAAGCCAGAAAGTCCCAGGCAAACCAGGACGGCTTGATCACCCTGTTCTGCACAAAGCCCCCTGAGCTGGGGTGTGGTGGGGTGAGCCAGGTGGATCTTCATAGCCAGAGTAAAGAATTCCATTCCAGGTCGGGCACGGTGGCTCATGCCTGTAATTCTAGTACTTTAGGAGGCCGAGGTGGGCGAATCACCTAAGGTCAGGAATTTGACACCAGCCTGGCCAACATGGTGAAACCCCAACTCTACTAAAAATACAAAAAAAAAAAAAAAAAAAAAATTAGCCTGGCGGTGGTGGTGCTTGCCTGTAATCCCAGCTACTTGGGAGGCTGAGGCAGAAGAATTGCTGGAACCCAGGAGGTGAAGGTTGCAGTGAGCCAAGATCACCCCACTGCATTCCAGCCTGGGCAAAAGAGTGAAACTCTGCCTCAAAAAATAAAATGAAATAAAATGAAAATTGTTAAAAAATTCCTTTCCAGACAGGATGGGGAGACACTGAAGGAGTTGAGCAGGTGTCATGCATGTGACTTGCTCTATTAAACAGCCCTTGGCATCAGTATGGTGAACCAATGCTAATGACGACCAGAGAGGGAACCTGGAGACCAGTGAGAGTTGTTGCAGTCATCCAGGTGAACCAGGCTGGTGGCTTGGATGAGGGTGGTTGTAGGGGATGTTGTGGTTGCCACCAGATCTTCCCTTTAGGACCTGGTGCCCGTTGCCCTAGGAGCCAGGAGTGTTGGCTGCAGAGAGCTCACAACAGCATCCCTCCCCAGGAGTTGCCAACCTGTGGAGGAAGCTACCGTGCCCTAGGCTGCAACCTCTCCCTCGAGGCAGCCAGCATCCCACAACTGGGTGACTCAGGAGTGCGAAGACTCAGCTCCTGTCCTCAACCATGCGGAAGTCTGAAGGGCCATCCCAGTGCCAGGTCCAGTGGGTTTCTGAGGCCTTAGTTGTGACTGCATCCCAGTGCCAGTGCCACATCTTCCTCCACCCTCCCCTGGGCATCCTCAGCATCCTCACACGTGCTGTGCTGGAGACATCCCAGTAAACCATCGACTCGCCAATTTCATGTCAATCTCTTACTGAAGTATAATCTACATAGAGTAAAATGCACAAATCTTAAATGCACAGCTCGCTGAATTTTAAAATACATATTCATCTTTGTAACTCAGAAGATTTCTTTTGTTACTAAAAAATCCCCTTGTGACCTTTTGCAGTAAATAATAACCCCAAGATAACTACACCCCGACTTCCCTAATAATGGATGATTGTAGGTTGATTTTTTGTTCATTCTTGATCTTCATATACATTTAATCATAAGTAGGCACTCTTTTGCCTACCTATGGTTTGAGATTCCTCCATGCTGTTGGGTTCATGGGCTATTTGTTCTTTTTTACTTCTGTGTCAAGCCTGTTTATTGTAAACAGCCTATAGTTGGGCTTAGCTCTCTGTTGGTTTCCTTTTTAATCTTGTGTGATGATCTCTGTCTAAGTGAAGGATTTAGTTCGTCTCACCTGATCTTTGTTCTTTTGGCCTTCCTTTTCTGCTTCTGATTGTTTTTCATTACTTCATTGTATTTCCTCTGTTGTCTTTGCACCTGTACATTCCTAATTTATTGTAATTAATCTTAAACTCATACCATACTTATTCATGTGCCTAATAAGAACTTTACAACAGTATAATTCCATTTTCCACCCTTGTCTGTTCTGTTATTAATGTCATATGTTTTCCTCTACATAGGTAATAAAACTTACAATATATTGTCATTACTGTTACTTTAAGTCAGTGCTTTTTAATGTAAGTAGTGTTTTCTGTTCAGCCACATAATTATCCTCTTGCTGTTCTTCATTCCTTTTCTGGATGTGTGCTTTCATCTGAGATCATTTTGCCTGAGTCTGAAGAAATTTCCTTATGATTTCTTTTAGAATAGATCTGTTGGTAACAAATTCTCTCAGACTTTGTTTGAAAAATATCTTTATTTCATCTTCATATTTGAAGATTATTTATACTGGGTATAGAAATCTAAGTTGGCAGTATGTTTTTATTAATCCCGTAGCCCTTTTGTTACTTAAATAAAAGGGGCTTGTTGCCTGATGCATTAGAAGTCAATATTATGACACCAGGTTTTTGAGAAAATAAAGGTTTTATATTGAAAGTCAACTCCCAAGAAGATAGGAGTCAGATTCAAATCTGTCTTCTTGTGCCACCTTCAAGGCAGTATTTTTATTAGGAAATACAGGGGGTGGATTTTAAGATTAGTAAGTGTTGGTGGAAGAAAAGGGGAGGTCTGGAAAACCCTTGGGCATGTGTAGTTCTTTTTATGTTAACTCATGGGTAGCACGTGTAAATTTGGGGAGAAGTTAGTGTGAAACATGTGGTGGAAATGTAGGCTGTGACATCAGCCAGTGAGTTCTGTGCAAACTCTAGTTGGCCATCTTTGTTCTAACTGATGTTAGCCAGTTTTTAAATTCATAAGTAGAGGGAACTTCAGCATTTTAGAAAGTTTTTTTTTTCTTATCTGTTACCTTGTAAACTCAATTTTCTTTTTCTTTTCTTTTTTTTAAGACAGAGTCTTGCACCCTGTTGCCCAGGCTGGAGTGCAAAGGTATGATCTCTGCTCACTGCAACCTCTACCTCCCGGGTTCAAGCAACTCTCCTGCCTCAGCCTCTTGAGTAGCTGGGATTACAGGTGCATGCCACCACGCCTGGCTAATTTTTGTGTTTTTTTTGGTAGAGATGGGGTTTTGCTATGTTGGCCAGGCTAGTCTCAAACTCCGGCCTCAAGTGATCTGCCTTCCTCAGCCTCCCAAAGTGCTGGGATTATAGGCGTGAGCCACCGCTCCGGGCCAAGAATTTTTGTTAGTTACTTGTTACTTACTCTTTAGGAGCACAGTTTCAGTTTCTGTTTTTTAAAAATCAGATTTTTTTTGTTTGTTAAAAAAAGCTGTTATTCTGTAAACCCAAGAATTTAGCCATTGGTTTAACACTTTGGGGCACAGTTTTACTTGAAATATACAATTTTTAGCCTTATGATTTCATGGTTTCTTAGAGAAGTCACCCATCATTCTGATTGTTCTGATATATAGGACATATTTTCTGTAACTGTTTTAAAGATTTTCTCTTTAATTTTTAGAAGTTTGATTATAACTTACCTAAATGTAACTTTCTTTGTATTTGTCCTACTCAGCATTCACAGATATTTTTTTTGTTTTGTTTTGTTTTAATGTTTTGTTTTCGACAAGGTCTTGCTTTGTCACCCAGGCTGGAGTGCAGTGGTGCGATCTTGGTTCATTGCAGCCTCTGCCTCCCAGGTTCAAGTGACTCTACTGCCTCAGCTTTCCTGAGTAGCTGGGCTTACAGGCATGCATCACCACCCCTGGTTAATTTTTGTATTTTTTGTAGAGATGGGGTTTTGCCCTATTGGTCAGGCTGGTCTTGAACTCCTGACCTTAAGTGATCCACCTGCCTTGTCCCCCAAAAATGCTGGGATTACAGGCATGAGTCACTGTGCTAGGCCACACAGCTTCTTGAATATGTGGCTTAATGTCTTTAATCAATTCTGGGGAAATTTCAGCCATTTTAACTGTCAGTATAGTTTTTTCTCTATTGCCTCTTTCTTTCCTTCTGAATCTCCACTTATACATATGTTTGACTGTTTGTTTGATGTTACCCCATACTTCTTTCTTTTCCCACTTCAGTTGGATAATTTTATCAGTTTGACTTTGGATTTACTGATGCTTCTTTTATGTCTGGTCTGCTATTACATTCACCCCAGACATTCTAATTTCATATATTAAATTTCTTAGTTCTAGATTTCCTTTTGGTTTTATTTCAGAGTTCTCAATTTTTTCATTGAAATTCTCCATTTTTATATTTATTCTGTCTTTTCCTCTAAATTCTTTTTTTTGTTTTTGAGTTAGAGTCTTGCTGTGTTGTCCAGACTGGTCTCAAACTCTGGGGCTCAAGTAATCCTCCCACCTTGGCCTCCTGAGTAGCTGGGATTACAGGCATGCACCACCATATCCAGCTCTTCTATATTCTTTAAAATAGTTATGACATTGATTTTAAAGTCCTTTTGGTATTTTCAGACCCTTTATAGCTGTGGTTAAGGGCACAGATTTTGTTGCAGACTGCCTAGTTCAAATTCTGGCTCTGGAATTTACTAGGTGAGTGATTTAGGAAAAGTGAAATCTCTGATCATCAGTTTTCTCATCAGTAAGAAATAGATGATAATAATAGCTACCCAGTAGATTTTCTGTGGCAATTAAATGAGTCATAAATAATAAGTAATTGTCAAAACAATGTACTGCACGTATAAATATTTTAGTTTTAGCTGCTGTTATTATTATTAACATTTATTTGTTGAGCTTGCCCAGAGATTTATAAGGACTTCTAGACTACCAGAAGTCAACCAAAGTGGACACAGTTTCTTCATTTCCAATATTTCCAAATGAATTTATTGTTGCTTTCACTTACATTTCTTGGGTTTGTAGTGACACTGAATATCTTTCCTCACCTCGGGTTCATCATTGGTATCCCCTAGAACCAGTCTGGGCCCTGATTTACTTCCAGATTCCCTGATGGAGCCAACTTACTCATCTCTCTCTTTAGAATAAAAACAGCCCCCCTCCCCGCCCCACCGCCCATGCAATACCTTCAGAGACACCAGGATTGTCATTTTCTTCTGGTGCTTCAATCTCTGCTCCTCCTGGAGATCTTTCAGTAGCTAATATTTCTTGAGTGGCTCTTGTGGGCCAGGACATGCTCTGTGGTCTGGAGTGTGGCTGGAACATAATACAGCTTCTGCTTTATGAAGCCCCTGCCCTTCAGCCTGACTACCCCCTTCCTTTGTGCTGCCCTAATCTCTATCATGGCCTTCATGGTAGAACCTGTCACAGCCGGATATTTTTTGTTCATTTCCCCTAGTAGATATTAATTCTTTGAGTCCAGGACTGGATCATGCTGTTCTGGATCTTCAGTGCCCAGAACAGGGGCCTGTATCTTGCAGGTGCTCATCAGGTACTTGATGAGTTAAGTGAAGTATTAGCAAAGGCGTAAGATTTTAGTAGAGTGACAGTCTAAAATCCTCAAGGCAGATACAACTAAAATGCGGTTTCTCATCCAACAAGGGTATATTGGACACTCACTTCGTGCTTACTATGACACTGGTTTAATACAAGGATTCTCTACCGATGACAACTGTAGAACCTACAGAACATCAGCAATACTTATAGACATTTTTGGTTGTAACAACAGTGTGTGTGTGTGTGCACATGCATCCATGCCTGCTACTGGCATCTAGTGGATAAAGTCCAGGGATGCTAGTAAATGTCCTGGAATGTAAAAACCAACTCCCAGCAGCAAAGAATTATCTGGATAAAAATGTCAGTAGTAGTGAGGCTGAGCAGCTCTGGGGTTATACCAGTGGTTGACCCCCTCAACCTCATCATTTCACTAGAGAGCAGATACACACAAAGGAAATGGAACAAAGCAACCCATCCCTAAAGAAGGATGAGTGACACCACTTTTCACTGATGAAGGAATAAATTCATTCAAATAAATTCAAATATCTACTGAGTACCTATTTCACACCAGCTACTGGGCTAAGTGCTATGGTCTGAATGTTTGTGTTCCTGCAAACTCTTGTATTGAAACCTGATTATCAATGTGATTATATTACAGGTGGGGCCTTTGGGAGGTGATTAGGTCAAGAGGGCAGCGCTCTCAAGAATGGGATTAGTGCTTTTATAAAAGAGGCCTTGGAAAGTTGCCTTGCCCCTTCTGCCGTTTGAGGACACAGGAAGCAGGTGCCATCTATGAATCAGAAAGCAGGCCCTCACCCAGACACCAAACCTGCTACTGCCTTGATCTTGGACTTCCCAGCCTCCAGAACTATGGGGAATGAATTCCTATTGTATATAAGATGCCCAGTTTATGGTATTCTGTTACAGCAGCCTAAATGGACTAAGAGTTTAGGTGATAAGCAAACAGCAGTGAATAATGTAGACAAGGTTCATCTGTTTCAGGGAGTTTCAATCTACTAGGACCTGAATCTCTGAAGCCCTAGAACTGAGGCCAGCATTTCTGGGGTATATGGAGTAGGGAGTGTGGTGGGGACATGGAGAAATTTCACAGACTGTTGAGTGGGACAGAAACAGAGGACAATAGAAAGAGAGGAAAATAGTGATGTTCGGTTCCTGCAGCCATGATGGGGTTTTTGCTTCTTAATCCTTTCTCTCCTTTTCTGATCCACTCTTATTATCAGGGGATAGGAGAATTTTCTCACAGACACCCCAAGAAGCCTGTTCTCTGTAGCCAGTTTCTGTCTGTGACACCATTCTTTACTTAACAGAGGCTGAGTGCAGACACATCAGCAAAGCCCTGAATCAAATAAAAGATTTAGAGAGCGTTTTCGCTTTAGATCAAATGGAGCTGATGATACACATTATATAAAGACACACATTCTTTCTCTCAGTTAAAGAACTAAGGCACCAAACTGAAAGTTTAATATTTAAAACAGGTAAACAAAACCTAATCTCTCTATAGCAACCAGAGATCCCGAAGGAATAAGGATTTACTAGCTTCAGTCTTCAGCAATAATTTCCACATTGCCTTTTGTTTGCAGAATACATTACACCTCACAAAACACTTTCCTTCTTTTCAAAGCACTGACACATTACACATCTTTACAATTCTTTTCTCAACCAAACAACAATAACAAGATATCTACAAATACCAGCCCCACTGACTTTCTCATAACTGTATTTTTTTTTCCCCTGCCTCTGATTTCATCCCTTCTTTCCTGTAGTGCAGTGGTCCTCAACTTTTTGACACCAGAGACCAGTTTCATGAAAGACAATTTTTCCATGGACTGGAGCTGGGGGGATGGTTTCGGGATGAAACTGTTTCACCTCAGATCATTAGGCATTAGATTCTCATAAGGAGCACACAGCCTAGATCCCTCGCTTGCGCAATTCACAATACAGTTTGAGTTCCTACGAGAATTCAATGCCGCCGCTGACCTGACAGGAGGCAGAGGTCAGGTGGTAATCCTTACCGGCCTGCCACTCACTTCTGGCTGTGTGGCCCTGTTCCTGTCGGGCTGTGGACTGTACTGGTCCATGGCCCAGGGGTTGGGGGTCCCTGCTATAGTGTGTTGAATATACTAGTTTCCTACCTGTCTCATTCACAAGATGTCATGGGGACAGCTGTTGCTTCTGTCTGCCGAGCGTCTGTTCCTTCTCCTGGAAGCCCAGTCCTGATTTTATTTTTGGTGAGCTCTCCCATTGTCCCTTCACTCTACGTGGAAGAATTGGCCCTACTACTCTCCAGTTCTAGATGTAGGCTCACGACCCAATGATCCAGGTCTGGCCAATCGGTATATTCTACTCCCCACTTCTTCTTAGCTAGAGTGACTCAATGATTGTTACATGATCCAAATCAGGTCAATAAAAGCTAGCGGGAAAGATAAACCAGGATCTATTACTGTCAGGATGTAAAACTGGACCAGCAAACAGACAGGGACTTGCCTGTGTGTGTGGAGAATGCAGGAAATAGTGCAAGTAATGGAGCCTTGAAGATACGATTTGAGCTACTGGATCCAGCCATGCCTGAAACTTCACCCTAAACTTTCCTTTTTTTTTGATTTGGAATCTTGCTTTGTCACCTATGTGGGAGTGTAGTGGCATAATCTTGGCTCACTGCAACTTTCACCTCTTGGGTTCAAGCAACTCTGCTTCAGCCTCCCAAGTAGCTGGGATTACAGGTACACGCCACCATGCCCAGCTAATTTTTGTATTTTTAGTAGAGACAGGGTTTCACCATGTTGGCCAGGCTGGTCTCGAACTTCACCTGCCTCGGCCTCCCAAAGTGCTGGGATTACAGCCATAACCCACCATACCTGGCCACCAAACTATTAATTATGCAAACCACATATATATTTTTATGTGCCTGTGCCTATCTGAGTTGGATTTCAGTGACCTGCTGTTCTTAAGGGGTTTTTTTGCCCAAAAAAGAATTTGCACCTTTAGGATGCATAGAGGGTATCTTTGCAACTAAAATCCCAGGCCTTTCCAAAAACACTGCCCTCTGATGGTCTATGGTGAGAAGCAGTGTCTGTATTTTAGGGACATGACTCAGGGAGAAGTGCAGCAGACGGGCTGTGGAGAAAGCACAAAGGAGACATTCAAGCAATAGGCACCATAGGCAGCCAGAAGAGGAAAATATGCGAGAGGGGCTGGCATGCAGGAAAGGCTTCCTGGAGAAGGTAAGGCATGAGCTGGGTCTTGAAGGATTCGTATGAGTGGGAGACATGGCAGGTGGGAGAAACCCACGAGCATGAGGTGGTTAGCTCAGGAGATGCTGAGTAAACGTCCAGGAAAATATGGATGTTTTAGATGGTAGTCATGCTGGGAACAAGACTGGCTCAGAGAGTCAATATTCTTTTTTCCAAACTAATTTAGAATTTATCTTGTGGGTCAGGACTTTTCAGACTTTAATAAACTGTTTATCACCACTATCATTTTTCCCTACCTGCCTTCCATTTGGATATTAATTTACTTATTATATTTCTTTGAATGGATTCCATTTTCTTTACTTAACCTACAGCTGCATCCTAAGCATAAATATTTGTGAAGACATGAGTTTCCATTTCCAACTACTCTTCACCCTGAAACTCGTTAAAATTAACATGGGCCTTTAAAAAGATGTTCATCTGGTTATTCTGGAAATCATCTTGTATATTCTTAGGAGTCTGGTTGGGACCAGATTGCTGGGGTGAGGAGAGGCATGGAAGGCTTTTGATCAAGGGAAGGAACATGCTGGAAAATGCTGTTGTTTTAGTGAACTCCACAGCAGAAGAGTGAACATCCTGGGGGCTTGGCAGAGGAGACAGAGTCAGGGTTGGGGTAGGGTTTGCAAGAGTCAGGAAGGAGTGGCCAGGAACGTGCTTTAGCAGAGGCGGGGGAACATGGAATGGGAGGAGAATCCAACTGGAGAGGAAAGAAGAATTGTTGGGATCATTACTGCTTGGATAGACAGAAAGTCAGAATGTGGTGAGAGAAATATGCCAAGAAAAAACAGGGCTGCTGAATTTGTGGTGACTTTTTAATTAATTAATTAATTTTTGAGACACAGTCTCCCTCTGTCTCCCAGGCTGGAGTGCAGTTGACGCAATCTCTGCTCACTGCAACCTCCACCACCCAGGTTCAAGTAATTCACCTGCCTCAGCTTCCCAAGTAGCTGGAGATTACAGGTGCATGCCACCATGCCTGGCTATTTTTGTATTTTTAGTAGAGACGGGGTTTTGCCATGTTGGCCAGGCTGGTCTCATACTTTGGACCTCAGGTGATCCATCTACCTCAACCTCCCAAAGTCCTGAGATTACAGGCGTGAGTCACTGTGCCTGTCCCAGGAAACTAACAGAATACCCCAGGTCATCCTCCTCTACAAAGGAAATCCTTTTCACCATAGCAAAAGTGAGAACCTTGTAGTGACTTCAGCAGTAGCTCCCAAAAAGACATGTCCACCTCCTAATGCTTGGAGTCTAAAATATCACCTTGTATGGCAAAAGAGTGATCATTATCTTATATGGCAAATTGTGTGATTAAGAATCTTGGGGAGTTGATTCTGAATTATCCAGGCAGGCTCTAAGTGCCAGCACACATGACCTTACAAGAGGAAGACAGGGAGATCAGACAGCTGGTCACAAGAGAAGGAGGCAATGTGACCACGAAGGCAGAGATTGATGTGGTCACAAGCCAAGGAATGCCAGCAGCCAACTGAAGCTAGATGAGGCAAGGAATGGATTTTCCCCTAAAGTCTCTGAGGACTGGAGAGACTTGTACAAGAAACTCAAATTTAGGACAAATTTATCATTTTCTTGATGTCAAATCTCATTTAAAAATGTACAACAAAGTAAACAATGGCTTATTAAAAGAATTCTGGCCTGATGTGGTGGCTCATTCCTGTAATCCCAGCACTTTGGGAGGCTGAGGTGGGAGGATTGCTTGAGCTCAGGAGTTTGAGACCAGCATGGGCCAACATAGCAAGACCTCATCTCTACAAAAAATACAAAAATTATCTGGGTGTGGTACTATGCACCTGTCATCCCAGCTGCTCAGAAGACTGAGGTGGGAGGATTGCCTCAGCCTAGAAGGTGGAGGCTGCAGTGAGGCATGATTGTGTCACTGCACTCTGGCATGGGCAACAGAGTGAGACCTTGCCTAAAAAACAAAAAGAACTCTAACAAGCCAATTTAAATAACAAACCCATGCAATTTGCACATAGCCACTGGGCCGTACTATCACAATTCTTGCATCTGAATATTTGTCTCACCTGGGTTGAGTCACTGATGGGGAAGTACAACCAAGTCAGCTGACCACAGGAACAATCAAACCCTAATTCCAGGTAAAACCTGTCTGGGGCTCATAGATCCAGCCACCAAAACTTGTGTGAATTTCCCTCTTTGGAGCCATGCCTGCTCATCTGTCAATTTCATTGGTTCTGTTAATCAGACTCATCCTCTGTCCCAAAGGAGCCTCCCCTGTGTCTTACAATACATTCCAGAAGAGAAGAGCATTCCTCAGGTCTTCAGAAACCAAGAGAAGAAAACTCATTCTATGATCTGAAAGGAGATGAAAAGCATATTTTAGCAGGGCATTGCGAGTGCATTCCATGCTCATCACAGAAGCATCTACAATACCTACATTATTTAGAACGCTGCAGAGGACAGAATAATGAATGTAGAATATGCGAACGATTCATTTTGATTTTAAAAAACGCGACCAAGCCAGGGAAAGCTTTGCAAGGTATTTGAAGACAAAATAAAACCTCTGCTGTTTATAAAGTCACAAAGTTAAAGAGATGATGAAACGAAAGCAAACCTGAGATTTAACCTTAAAGGAATGGAACATTTTAATTTTTCAAAAGGTGGCAAAAAATGCTGTAAAGAGTGTCTGAAGGTTAAGGAAACTGTTATTAAAACGGGAATTATGTGCTCTGGGCTGTTCGCAACTCTGTCCCTGGAGTGTGAAATTAGTGACTGAAGGCAGATTTCACAGGCACTTCGTTGGAGCGTGTTGGTGTGGCAGTGGATTTGCGACGGGGCCTCTCCACCAAGTCCTGCCCACTTGCAAGCTGCTGTCGTTATTCATGCACAGCACAGATAATCATGAATGTCTGGAGCGTTTTGCATTTATATTGAACGCAGACTCTCTCTCCTTCCCAGCCGGAGTGAGTCTAGGACTGTGTGCACGGGTGGAGTGCAGGGGAGGAGGCAGCTGCAACACCAGCATTCTCGCCAAGGCCATATTTTCTCTAAAAAGAAAAAAAAAAAAAAAGAAAAACCTCACATAAATTACATTGGGAATTACACTGAGAAACTGATAGGAAACAGGAGCGTAGTTAAAATGTGAAGCATCGAAATCTTTTCAAGGAGTTCCCTGTTGGTCTGGGTCTCAGGACTAAAGCCATTGATGACATTGTCTCTGTCACATGATGGTACTTGGGAGCGGGTCAGAGGAAGTTTAACAGATTTTAAAAATGTGGGAGGTCATGTGGATGGGTGAGCTGTACTTTTCTCACTCTGTCTCTCTATGCAACTGTCATTCATTCATGTTGTACATACACAAACAATGATCAAATGTAAAATGTGGGCTGGGCGTGGTGGCTCACACCTGGAATCCCAGCACTTTGGGAGGTCGAGGCAGGAGGATCGCTTGAGCCCGGGAATTTGAAACCAGCCTGAGCAGCATAGGGTGACCCTGTTTCTACAAAAAAAAAGAAAGAAAAAGTTAGCCTGGTTTGGTAGCTTGTGCCTGTAGTCTCATCTACTCTGGAGGCTGAGTCGGAAGGATCTCTGGAATCCAGGAATTTGAGACTGCAGTGTGCTATGACCACGCCACTGCACTCCACTCTGGGCGACAGAGCAGGAAACTGTCTCTGAAAAAAAAAAGTGGGGGAAAAGAAAATTTCCTTTTAGGGCCAGGTGCAGTGGCTCACGCCTGTAATTCCAGCACTTTGGGAGGCCAAGGCGGATGGATCATAAGGTGAGGAGATCAAGGCCATCTTGGCCAACACAGTGAAACCCCACCTCTACTAAAAATATAAAAGTATTAGCCGGGCATGGTGGCACGCACCTGTAATCCTAGCTGCTTGGGAGGCTGAGGCAGGAGAATTGCTTGAACCTGGGGACAGTGCGCCAAGATTGTGCCACTGCTCTCCAGCCTGGGCGACAGAGCGAGACTCGGTCTCAAAAAAAAAAAAGAAAAAAAAAAAGAAAGTATCATTTTAGAGATATTGATGAATCGAGCTCACTCTGCAGAGGCGTATGCTGAAGGTAATTGCGTGGACTGGAGACTGTCCCCTGGGCCACTGTGAGAGGCCTGTGCTGTATAGATGGCAGGGCCACAGGTAGGAAGAAGCCTGGTCACTGTAATCACCCTGGGGGAGGGGAGGGGGTGTGCTCCTTCTGCTCTATTATTTTTGTGTAAACCTAAAGACTGCACTTAAAAAATTAAGCCTTTTAAATAATTCCAAAGCAAAAATTTCCCAGAAAAAAAAGAGATAATTCTAAGTAACATAGTTGCCCATAGAGCCAGAGAAATTTCTGGTCTAGGTGCAAATCATCTTACTTGGTTTATCATCTGAGGAAGCACTTGTGATTTTTAAAATTCATCCATTAATAATCATGTTATGTTTCAAAATCCAACCCACTTGTGATCATTAAAGAATCACCTCTATTTTAAAATGTAGTGTTCCCCTTATATGACATCCATAGCTATGACAGTGGTCTGAATATTCGTGGTAAAAGAATATTTCAACCATGGTCTTCGGGTGAAAAGCAGAGAGTAAGACAATCAGCAATGATAACCACAACGAAATGTAAAACACCAGCTCAAAGCCCTCTGTCAGCACTGTAAGTGGGATGAATCATGAATCAAGATAGCTTTGCCTGCACTAAGAGAGCCCACATTTCACAGAGGCTCCATTTGTTATGTAGTGTGCTGGCTCGTGTATCTCAACCAGTCAGGCAGGGCGGGCTATAGGCTTGGTTCATTCAGCCGCCTGAAGACATCCTTGAGGGCCCAGATGTTTGATCCATCTTTCTGATCTGCTGCCCGTAGTCTGTGCCTGGTTCCTGTTTGACCTCTGTTCCCATCCAGCAGGAGTAACAGGGTCATTTCTGGAATCTCTCGCAGAAGTGCGAGGAAGGCATTGCTTGCAAATATCCAGCAGACGCCTCCTAGAACACCCTTGGCTCAGGTGGGTCTCCTGTCCATGCTTGACTCAATCATAGTCCAGGAAGATGGGATTCACTTTGAGCAGCTCCAGAGCTGGGGTGCAGCCAGTGTCTCTGAGGCCCTTGAGATGCAGAGGGCAGCAGGAGGCTCCTGAACAAGTCCGGGACTCTGAGGAATGAGAACGTAGTGGAGGAATGGATGCTGGCTGTGCCATAAACGATACCCCACACCTGTGCAGTCACAGAGACTTCTCGGGCAGCATCTAAGTGCATTTCATGTGTGTGCTGGGCTGAATTGGTCAGGATGCCAAATGAATTTAACGTAGTGTTGAATGGATCTTTCCTCCTCCAAGACAGAGTTCCTTAAAGAATGTGCAAAAGGATGAAAACCTCACAAACGAGAACTTAGAACAGCGCATGACATGTGGTAAGTACCTTGTAAGTGTTGACTATCATTATTTTCTCCACCAGGATGTGCTTAGTTTCTATACTTGATGCATAGTAGATGCTCAATAAATACTTGTTGAATGGGTGAACTGGCGGTTAGACCAAATGACATTCCAAAGTCTGGGCTGGGCCGAGCATGGTGGCTCATGCTTATAATCCCAGCACTTTGGGAGGTCAAGGCGGGCAGATCACCTGAGGTCAGGAGTTCGAGACAAGCCTGGCCAACATGCAGAAACCCCGTCTCTATGAAAAATACAAAAATTAACTGGGTGTGGTGGGTACCTGTAATCCCAGCTACTTTGGGATTCTCTTGGCAGGAGAATCTCTTGAACCCAAGAGGCAGAGGTTGCAGTAAGCTAAGGTTGCACCACTGCACTCCAGCCTGGGCAACAAGAGTGAAACTCTGTCTCAAAAACAAACAAACCAATAAACAAACAAACAAATCTGAAAGTAAGTTACCCCCTGCTAAAATGGTAATTACCTTTCCTCATTTATCCATTTTGGAGGGCTAAATATTTGGCATATGAGGTTTATTTATTTTCAAAGGAGCATCCAGCAGACATTAAGTTCTGCAAGGGAGGCCCTGTTGAGACTAAGGACGCCTCCCTCCCCACTCCACCTCAAGAGCCTTGCTACTCTGGGTGGGAGAGAACATCCTGCTTTACTTGTGAAAGGAAAAACAAAGGGTAGTGGGCTGGGGTGACTTTAAAAGAAATGCCAGGAGTTTTGGTGACTTTCAAAGCTTTCCTTAAATGAAACTATCTTCCGTTATTGTTCATGAAAAGAGTCAAAACCTGTAAAGTATTTGGAGAGATTTATTCTGAGGTGAGTGACCAGGATCCATGATCACATTCAGATTTGAGTGACCATGACCCATGACAAAGCCCCAGGTGATCCTGAGAACACATGCCTAAGGGGGTGAGACTACTGTGTGGTTTTATACATTTTAGGGAGACATAAGACATCGATCAATACATATAAGATGGCCAGGAGCAGTGGCTCATGCCTATAATCCCAGCACTTTGGGAGGCCAAGGCAGGCCTGAGGTCAGGAGTTCGAGACCAGCCTGGCTAACATGGCAAAAAACCCTGTCTCTACTAAAAATATAAATAATGAGCCAGATGGGATGGTGTGCACCTGTAGTCCCAGCTACTTGGGAGGCTGAGGCACGAGAATCGCTTGAACTCAGGAGGTGGAGGCTGTGGTGAGCCATAATTGTGCCATTGCATTCCAGCCTAGGCTACAGAGTGAGACTCTGTCTCAAAAGCAAAAAAAAAAAAAAAAAAAAAAAAAAAAAAAAAAAAAAAAAAAAAAAAAAAAAAAAAAAAAAAAAAAAAAAAAAAAAAAAAAAAAAAAATACATGTAAGATGTACACTGGTTTGGTTCAGAAAGGCAGAACAACTCAAAGTGGGGCACTTCCAGGACATGAGTGGATTTGAAGATTTTCTGATTGGCAATTGGTTGAAAGAGTTTTTACCTAAAGCCCTGGAATCAATAGATAGGAGTGTCTGGGTTAAGATAAGGGACTGTGGTGACAGAGGATCTTATTACACAGATGAAGCCTCTAAGTAGCAGGCTTCAGAGAGAATAGATTGTATTACTTTTAATGACATTACAATTATTTTTAATGCCATGACTTTTAATGGCAAAAACCGCAGTTATTTTTGCATCAACCTAATACATGTTTCGTACAGGGCCATTTCAAAATATGTCGAAGAAATAAAATATATTTTGGGGTAAAATACTTCAATTTCTTTCAGAGCCTGCTATCTGTCATGTTAGTATCTTGCTGCTATAAAAAGTCATTTGTCAGTCTCTAGGACTCTGTTTTAATGTTAATGCTGGTCATCTGTGCCTGAATTGCAAAGGGAGGAGGTGTAAGGAGGTTGACTTTAGGATAGCCTTGGCCGACAGGAGGGGTCCATTCAGTCTCTTGGGGGCTTAGGCTTTTAATTTTGGTTTATAATTCAGAAGAATAAAAGAAATCCTTCATTTTCTTTTCAGGTGGGAAATCCTGCAGACTCATGCTAATTGCCACTTGGACTTGGCATTTCCATGAACCTTTAACAAATGGTAACTCAGACATTTGCTACTTTGTAAGAAGCCATGCAGTCACTGTATCTCCTGCTGAACCCACCTGCTGAAAACTTCCTTCTACCCTCCAAGGGTAAAAAAAACTCCAAAGATGGATTCATCCGTTTAGTCAGCAGACACACTGAGGATGTGGAGGTAAAAATAAAGCCAAGCCTGGTTTTGTAGGAAGCATGTAAACCAGAGCAACTCCATCTTAGATAGGAGCTAGGTAAAATGAGGCTGAGACCTACTGGGTTGCATTCCCAGAGGGTTAGGCATTCTAAGTCACAGGATGAGACAGGAGGTTGGCATGAGATACAGGTCATAAAGACCTTGCCGATAAAACAGGTTGCAGTAACGAAGCCAGCCAAAACCCACCAAAACTCAAATGGTGACAAGTGACCTCTGGTTGTCATCACTGCTACACTCCCACCAGCGCCATGACAATTTACAAATGCCATGGCAACATCTGGAAATTACCTTGTATGGTCTAGAAAGGGGAAGCATGAATAACCCACCCCACATTTAGCGTATCATCAAGAAATAACCATAAAAATGGGCAACCAGCAGCCTTCGGGGCTGTTCTACCTACGGAGCAGCCATTCTTTCATTCCCTTCCTTTTCTAATAAACGTGCTTTCACTTTAAGGACTTGCCCTGAATTCTTCCTTGTGTGAGATCCAAGAACCCTCTCTTGGGATCTCAACAGGGACCCCTTTCCTGTAACAGGTTTAACTACTCGCAGACTCACCCAGCTGCAGGGCAGTGTGACAGAGGAGCTCAGTGCCTGACCCTTAGGCTCCTAGTTTGCATGTACACAATGCTGTCCCGTAACATGCTCCTCCAACTCTGGGCCAGGGGCCTTCTCCAGCTACTGGGGCATGCTTGGCCCATGTAGGGGGAAGGGGCAGGTAGTTATGGCCCTAGGAACCTTCCACAACCAGCAAAAGACAGAGTGGACAAACAGCCCAGCTCTTCAAGAGGCCCCCAGTGGAAGGAAGCCCTAGTGGCCCAGACCAGAACCTCCTCTGTACTCACTCTACTGACTTCTTCCTTCTCTTGCTGCAGTTCCCCCACTGGTGCTTCCCGACATCACCTCCCAAATCAACCAATTGCACTCATGTTCTTTCTTAGGGATGCTTCTGGGAGAGCTGCATTAAGGCCATCGGTATGATTCTTCCTACTGCAAGTGACAGAAACTCTAGGTTGGAGTTGTTTTAACAAATGAGGCATTTAATGACATATTAAAATATAGGGGTGGGAAGTAAATCTGGGTTCGGGCATGGCTGAATCTAGGGACTCAACTAATGCGTTTGACCCTAGGTTTCCTCCTTGTTCTCATAAATTCTGGAAACTTCTGGTTTTTCCCTCAGGCTTAATCAAGCTGCCTCAGGATCAGCCTGATGCTCCTCCCCCATCCCCCAAAGTCTTTTCTGACATTTTCTATAAAAGTCTCAAGACTTACCCTGATTGGACCAGCCTGGGAAATGTGACAGCCACTGACTTAATCACCGTGGCCCAGAGAATATGACATGGGGACAGGCATTTATTATTTATTTATTTATTTATTTTTTAGAGATGGGGTCTTTCTTTGTCACCCAGGCTGGAGTGCAGTGGCATGATCACGGCTCATTGCAGCCTCGGCATCCCTGGCTTCAAGCAATTCTTCCACATCAACCTCCTAAAGTGCTGGAATCATAGGTATGAGCTACTGTGTCTGTCCAGGGCAGGCTTTTTTTTTTAAGGGCTAGGAAAAAGCACCTCTTGATCACATGAATTGGGAAACAGGGAGAGAAGGAGCCCCAAACATTATTGTTGGAAGAAGGAAGAATGGATGTTGGGAAAGAAAACACAAAGTGTCCACAACATGTCTGTAGATGTTGAGAACCTAATGAAAGACATTGAATAATGCACCTAGAATCATTAATCCCTCAGGAACCAGGGAGGGCAGCTCAGAGGAGCTATCAAGTGCACAGAACTTGAAGGACAGAGGCCAAGGAGGAGAGGTAAGGGATGTGGGGTCACAGCCTGAGCGCATCATTTCCTTCCACACGTGGTTTTATAGCCTGAGTTCTATCTTCTTTCCATGTTTCTGGTGCATCAAGGACCATGTCATTGAAAAATGTGATAAGAAAAGGAAGAAATAAATGAAACCTCAGTCGAGACAAGCTGGGATGATTACATTGGCTTCCTTCTTAGTCCCATATATTGAAAAGGGAACAGCAAAGCCCTTTGGTTCCGTAGACACAGACTGTTTTTCTATTTCATTCTGTGGCCTCTTCATGCATTTGACATCTCTTATGATTGATGAGAAACAGATTAAAATTAAAGAATTCACAGGATTACATTCTGCTGTGAGTGGCCCAGGCCCAAGATAATAAGAGGTTGAGCACAGTATAAATTAATTTTTGTCTCCTGTGTGACAGGCTGAGGTAGGCAATCCAAGGCTGGGTGTGAGGTTGTGCTCTATCAAGCCCTCACAGTGCCACATTTCCATCTGCCGTGAGTGGCCTCCGTTCCCCAGGCCACCTCATCGTACAAAATGGTAACCCCAGCTCCAGTCATTACACCCACTGCCCAGCCAGCAGGAAAGAGGAAGAGGTACAGTTGAAAGGGGACAAAGGATACACAACAGCCTTTTTCTAAGGAAGCGTGTACCTATGTTCCTTCAGTTACAAATCACACCCGGCTGCAACACATTTTTTCTGATGGTTCAATATTTTAAAAATTGATTTATGAACACTGCATAATAATGGTAATCATAATAATTATTAATGCTTAAATAATTACATAGGTGCCAGGAATGCTTACAAGTGCTCAACATATTTAATCTTCATAACAACTCCATTATGGTGGGTTAAATAATGTCCCCCCAACGATGTCTATATTCTCATTCCCAAAACCTGTGAAATGTGTTCTTTCGCATGATAAAAGAAACTTTGCACATGTGATTAAATTAAGCATCTTTAGACAGGGAGATTATCCTCACTTGTCTGGATGGACCCAAGGTAACCTTAAGGTTTTGTTTTTTTTTTTTTTTTTGAGACACAGTCTCACTCCGTCACCAGGCGCCAGGCTGCAGTGCAGTGGCATGACCTCGGCTCACTGCAACCTCCGCCGCCCGGATTCAAGCAATTCTCCTGCCTCAGCCTCCCGAGTAGCTGGGACTACAGGCACGCGCCACCGCGCCCAGCTAATTTTTTTGTATTTTTAGTAGAGATGGGGTTTCACCATGTTGACTAGGATGGTCTTGATCTCTTGACCTCGTGATCCACCTGCCTCGGACTCCCAAAGTGCTGGGATTACAGGCGTGAGCCACCGCGCCCGGCCACCTTAAGGATTTTAATATGAGTGGGAGGTAGGAGGGCAAGGAAAAGGGAAGATTCTTTGCTGCTGGCTTTGAGGATGGAAAGAAGGATCTTCAGCCAAGAGATACAGTGTATCTCTAGAAGCTGGAAAGTAAAAGAAAACAGAGAGGACCTCTAGAAGGAGCACAGTCCTCTAGATCAGGGGTCTCCAACCCCTGGTTCATGGGCTGGTACCGGTTGGTGGCCTTTTAGTAACCAGGCTGCACAGCAGGAGGTGAGCGGAGGGCAAGCGAGCAACGCTTCATCTGTATTTACAGCCACTCACCATTGCTCGCATTACTGCCTGAGCTCTACCCTGTCAGATTAGCAGCAGCATTAGATTCTCGGAGGAGCGTAAACCCTATTGTGAACTGTGCGTAGGAGGAATTTAGGCTGCGCGCTCCTTATGAGAATCTAATGCCTGATGATCTGTCACTGTCTCCCATCACCCCCAGATAGGACCGTCGAGTTACAGGAAAACAAGCTCAGGGCTCCCACTGATTCTACATTATGGTGAGTTGTATAATTATTTCATTACATATTATGATGTAATCGTATTAGAAATAAAGCACACAATAAACGTAATTTGCTTGAATCATTGTGAAAACATCCCCCTCCCTTGTCTGTGAAAAGATTGTCTTCCACGAAACCAGTTCCAGGTTCTAAAAAGGTTGGGGACTGCTGTGCTAGACGCATTTTGACTTCTGATTTCCAGAACTGTCAGATTATAAATATGCATAGTTTTAAGCCACAGAGTTAATGGCAGCCTGTCAAAGCAGCCATAGGGAAGTATTCTTACCCCCACTCACGGAGTGAGCTAAAGCATAGAGAGGTTACATAGCTTTCCCAGGGTCACACAGCTTGCAGGTGAGGGGCAATGTCTGGATCGGTATACCCAGGCTGTCTCACTCGAGTCTGCCATGATAATCACACAGCCTGCCACACTGATCACATATGCTGTCTGTCTGGGGTTTGTCTAATTTGGATTTGTCTGTGATTTTTTTTTTTTGAGACAGAGTCTCACTCCATCACCAGGCACCAGGCTGGAGTGCAGTGGCGCGACCTTGGCTCACTGCAACCTCCGCCGCCCGGGTTCGAGCAATTCTCCTGCTTCAGCCTCCCAAGTAGCTGGGACTACAGGCGTGCACCACCGCGCCCAGCTAATTTTTTTGTATTTTTAGTCGAGACGGGGTTTCACCATGTTGACCAGGATGGTCTCTATCTCTTGACCTCGTGATCCGCCCGCCTCGGCCTCCCAAAGTGCTGGGATTACAGTGTCTATGATTTTTTAATGTCATAAATTTCTCCAGTCTTTTCAAAAATTTACTTAAGATTTCAGAAGATTTCAAACATGCAAAAGTAAAAGGAATGATGGAATGAACCTTCATACCCATCACCCAGCCTCAGCCCCTGCGGCCAAACTGGTTTCATCTACAACCACCTCTCCTTTTTTTTTTTCCTCCCCTCATTCTATTATTTTGAAGCACATCTCAGATACATCTGTCTGTCTGTAAATATTTCTAAAAGATAACATTTTTTGTAACATAATTATCACACTTAAAAATAATAATGTTTCTTTCATAGTCTCAAAGACCCATTTTCAAATTTCCCCAGTTGTCTCAATTTTTTTTCAGCTGATTTCTTTGGATTATCAGTCAATTCCACAACAGTACCATGTGACTCACAAGTGCCATTTAAGATTTTCCAAGATAGTTCGTGTCCTTTGTAGGAACATGGATGAACCTGGAAACCATCATTCTCAGCAAACTGACACAAGAACAGAAAATCAAACACCGTATATTCTCACTCATAGGCAGGTGTTGAACAATAATAACACATGGACACAGGGAGGGGAGCATCACACACTGGGGTCTGTCGGGGGGAAAAAGGGGAGGGACAGCGGGGGGTGGGGAGTTGGGGAGGGATAGCATGGGGAGAAATGCCAGATATAGGTGATGGGGAGGAAGGCAGCAAATCACACTGCCATGTGTGTACCTATGCAACAATCTTGCATGTTCTTCACGTGTACCCCAAAACCTAAAATGCAATAAAAAATATATATACTAAAAAAGTAATAAATAGGTAAAATTAATTTTAACAATTTATTTAACCCAATGTATGAAAGGACCATTTTAACATGTAACAGTGAAATTACTAAACAAGACAGTTCATAATATTTTTGCATGCAAAGTCTTCAGAGACGGGTGTGTATTTCCACACTTAGAACACATCTTGGTTTGGCGCAGCTGCAGCTCAGGGGCTCAGTAGGCACCTGTGGCTTGTGGCCGCTGTATCAGACAGCACACATCTGTAACAGCATCCCTTTTAAAAAAATAATTATTTTTGAAACAACGAGGTCATCTCTTGCATTGTGGGTTTTGCTGACTGCATCTCCAGAGTCATAGGAATTTTTCATTGAACAAAATCTATTATTTCTTGAGGCCGTGATGTGAGGCTAGAGGAAAAGTGTTCAGTTTGTCTCCAGGGATCTCTTCAAGTGAGATACCTTGTATAATGATACCTTGAATGAGATACCTTTCAACGAAGAAAGGACAGTGCCATCATACGGCACAGTTTCCAAACCATGTCTGCCACCCCTTAATGGGTCATGAAATCAATTCAGTTGGTCTAGCTAGCATTTTAAAAATATGAAATTGAGGTCGGGTGTGGTGGCTCACACCTGTAATCCCAGCACTTTGGGAGGCCGAGGCGGGCGAATCACGAGGTCAAGAGATCAAGACCATTCTGGTCAACAAGGTGAAACCCTGTCCCCACTAAAAATACAAAAATTAGCTGGGTGTGGTGGCACACACCTGTAGTCCCAGCTACTTGGGAGGCTAAGGCAGGAGAATTGCTTGAACCCGGGAGGTGGAGGATGCGGTGAGCTGAGATCGTGCCATTGCACTCCAGCCTGGGCAACAGCAGTGAAACTCCGTCTCAAAAAAAAAACAAAATATGAAATTGAATGAAATCTATCAGAATTGATAGGATATAATGCAATGGAAGAGA
The DNA here is from genome assembly GCA_004027835.1 of Alouatta palliata. NCBI lineage: Eukaryota > Metazoa > Chordata > Mammalia > Primates > Atelidae > Alouatta > Alouatta palliata. The sequence goes on from PVKV010017548.1 coordinate 42,587, forward strand.
AAATGCCCTGTGCCTATATGTGGTAAAGGGAACTATTATTTCCTGTGTAAACTCTCTCTCTCTCTCTCTCTCTCTGTCTCTCTGTGAGTGCACAAGTGTGTTTACACTATGTCTGATAAAGCACATATCTCTAATTGAGGGTCACAGTAAAAAGCGAGAAGACCTGATCTAGAGAATTTGCACTCGTCTTTTCCACAGACAGTAGCATCACCCTCCCTTGCAAGTTCCTCTGTCGGACTGAGCTGTCGTGGGATCCTGGCCAAGGCATCCTGTCTGACTCTCAGGGACCAAGAGGTATTTCCCCTCTTGGGAAAATGCAGGAAACAAGAATCTTATGCATTTTTTAAACAGGCAAATGCTTGTAGAGCAAACACTGCAGGTCTTCCCCTCCCCTCAAGTGACTAAACATGCTGGTGCCCCCAATTTTAGAGGCAGAAATAATTACATAAAGGGGCATAGATCTGTTTGCATTTTTAAAGCCAGATTCACGTCTGGGAAAGCCAAGTTCTGCCATATCTGTGATAACCACCTTAAAAATGCAGGAGAAAGAAGAGGCATGCAGGGAGTTGAAAAGTGTCGAGTGCAGAGCAAGTGAGTAATTATGGCACAGAGGGCAGATCCAGGTGGAATGTGGATGCCAGTTGTATTCTCATCTCCAGCTAAGAGGGTGGCTGTCAGGCCAAGAGCCCTGAACTGACAGAGCAAGAGGGAGGGGGCAGGCCAAAAGGGGTAGGAGCCCCAAAAGCTGGTTGTGGTCCTGGGTGGGCACAGCTTTAGGCAGTGAGGGTCCCCGTATGCAGAGACAGTAGATGTGAAGTGTGTGCATGGGCACCAGATGGAAATAAGGCTCCACGAGCATCAGTCAGGTGCAATAAGGTGAGCAGACTGGGGCCTCAAGGTAGAAAGCACCTGAGCCTGACTGATGCTTCCAAAATTGAGACCCGCCTACCACTGGTGGCTCATGGAATGGGTTAGGCAGCAGGAGGAGAAGTCTTGCTATCTGGAGTTGCATTTGTGACTGTGCATGGTGACAGGATCCAGGGAGCAGCAGCTGGATCCCTTCACTCATTTACTCACCCATGCTCACTGCGTTTCTAGAATGATGGTTTCTAGTTTCATCCATGCCCCTACAAAGGACATGAACTCATCCCTTTTTATGGCTGCATAGTATTCTATGGCGTATATGTGCCACATTTTCATTATCCAGTCTATCATTAATGGGCATTTGGGTTGGTTGCAAGTCTGCTATTGTAAACAGTGCCACAATGAACATACATGTGCCTGTGTCTTTAGAGTAGAATGATTTATAATCCTTTGGGTATATACCCAGCAATCACCCAATACTTTCATTACTTGTAATTGGCCAGAACCTGGTTACATGGCCACAACTCACTGCAAGGGAGCTTAGGAAAACATAGCATGTGCCCACCCACTTGGAGAGGGGAGCATTGGTGCCAGGGTGGGGGGCCACAAGCAGTTATTTATGCTTCCTGCTTCTTTCTTCTTATAAAAATTCTTTGAGACTCATCTTTGCCTATTTTTCTGACTATTTCCTAGGGATAAATGCCTATAAATGGAATTTGGGACCAACAGTTATGCATTTTCATTGGCCAGTTGCAAAACTGCCCTCTAGAAAGGTTGTACCAATGTACTCACCCAAAAGGTGGGGTTCTAGTTCATGAAAAGTTTCTCTACACACATTTCCTTTTAATCAGCACCCTTTGGCCTTTATTGGGCTTACACATCCCTCCAGAATCCTTGCTTCCTAGAGCATAATCTTGGGATTTAACATGTGTTTTTCATTCAGGTTATTATTAATATCAGGTTTAACTGATATTAATGTGAGCCCAGCCACAGCCTTAGGGAAAGAGATGTATCTTCCAGCAGTAAAGAGAATACAAATTAATAATCCTCAGAGACTTTGAAACTGAAGTGGGGTGGGAAGAGTAGAAAGAACAGATCCCATTCTATTAAGAGCATGGAGGGATTTTCACAGAACATGTAGTGCTGAGCACAGCAGACCAGGCTCCTGGGGGGACTCAGAGAGCAGCCCTTTCTCAACAGAAGAGGAGTGAGCACTACACAGAGCTGTGGAAAGGGAATCCCAGGCAGGGGTAACAGCAGATGCAAAGGTCCCACAGCAGGCACTGGCTTAGCCTGCTGGAGGAGCAGAAAGGAAGCCAGTGTGTCTGGAGTAGAGGGGATCAGCTTGTCCAGGTTTGCACAGAACTTTCCTCGTTTTAACACTAGAAATCCCATGTCCTAGGAAACTTCTGCATCTCAGCCAAGCTGATATGATTTGCCTGGAACTACCCGTTTTGAAACTGAAAGGTCTGTGTCCCACGACCCCCCTCAATCCTGAGCAAGCTGAGGCAGTGGGTCACCCTACACTGCAGAAATGTGCACAAGGGTAGGCAAATGCAGATTCTCTCTCCCATGTCCCCTCTCCTCTTGGCCTCAGGAGTGACCCATGTGGGCACTGGCATCCAGGATGAAGACTACATTTCCCAGCATACCTTGCAGCAAGCAGTGGTCATGTGACCTGGCTGTGGTCAATGGGGAGGTGAGGGCTGTGCACAGTGGCTACCTTTAGAAGAAAGAACGTTTGTGCCCTCTTGTCCCCTTCTCCCTCCCTGCTAGCTGGCAGGATACAGGCTGGACACTGTGGGGGAAATCCATACTCTAAGGAAGTCAGAGCAGCAAGATGGAAGGAAGCGGATACCCTGAAAACTACACAGAGAATAATCATTCTACTGGCTTTGACTTTCATGTGAAACAGAAATGAACCTCCATCTTAGTTAAGCCGCTGGGATTCAGGGTCCTTGTCACATTCATTGAGGCTGTAACCTAATTGGTAGAAAGAACAGGAAGGGGAAGGGAGACAGAGCTGAAGGCGCAGGCAGAGGTCAGATCATATCGGGCCTGTAGGCCAAGGCAGAGGAAGAAACAGGTGACATAAGACTCAAGGACTGCACCTGCTCCCAGGCAAAGGGAGTTTGCCGTGGGAACCCCTCCCTGTCTGCTGGAGAAAGCGAATTTTACCCACTTCGCTTAGGACTTTGTAAGATGCACATCACAGTCACAGGATCTTGTCTCCTAAGAGTCCCTTCAGGGCAGCTGCCCCACCCATAAATAACTCAGCCCCAGGTATTTCTTTATAGCAACGCAAATGGACTGACACGTATCTTTAGTGTCAAGAGACTGTGAAACAGCAGGAAAAAACACTTGTGTGCAACGCTCAGATGATCCCTCCTCCTCGGCCTCCCAAATTCCCGGGATTACAGGTGTGAGCTACCATGCCTGGCTTGCCTTCTTCTTTTTCAAGAGGACTCTTTATAGATTATGCCCATTCATTTTGTTAACTATCTGTGTGTCAAAGATGGGTTTGAATCCACCAGGATAAACCTGCAGGATCCCCTCTCTGTGGTGGGAGAGGAGACAGGGGTAGAGGGGCACACAGAATCAGAGGTGAGAGGAGGCCGAGTCAGGTGGGGTTTGCAGGCGACTGTGAGGACTTGGCTCCTCCTCTGAGCCAGGTGGGATCAGCAGGGGATTTTAGTCAGAGCAGCCATGGGGTCTCCCTCATGTATTTCTGCCGTGGTTGCCTCGGCTGAACTCCTCCTAGCGTTAGGAGCTGCTGTTGTAGTGGCTGCTGTTCCTCATCCTGACTGAGACACCACTGTAGCCCTTGCTCCTGGAAACACCATGGAAGTTGGGTGAGGCAGGACCTAGGAAAGCTCTCAAGCTGACTTTCCTTTTAGCCCCAAGACCGCTGAGCAGGGCCCACATTATCTACGATCAGTTGGACCCCTGTACACCTGCCATGGCCTAGAGCAGGTGCCAGGCACTGTGGATGATGAACGTGAGAACAGCATCATCCCTGCCCTCCTGCAGGTGACTGGCCAGACCGTGGGATTCCTCCACAACCACCTTCACACACACAGCTCACTCATGCTGAGCTAGAAGCAGAGCTTGGGATTGCCTGACCCATTCACCCTCATCCAGAAGCAGCTTATATAAAAGCGCCCATAGTTCATACAGGGCTGATGGTTTCAGCTTCCAAGACACCCCGAGGCCTCCTTGGCTACTTGGTAATCAGACCAGGTACGTGCAAAGACGCATAACTCTTTCTTTTCACTTAATTGAAAACAACACATCAGCAAAGAGAACATCCATATCCAGTGGCCCTTTCTTCCCCCAACAGTGACCAGTAACCTTTAAAAGTGATGCTTTGTGAGTCGTTTGCCAAACCTCCTTCTTCATGCCGAGGTGTACTGAGGCTCATAAATAGGCCAGACTTGGGAGGGGACAAACCCCAGAAATGCCACCAATGAGAAGCCCAGGCAGAGCAGGTCTCGGGGCTGCCCAGCCATGTGTGCGCCAAACGTGGATGTGTCAGTGGCCACGCCAGAAGTTAAGCCCTCAGCCACGGGCCTCTGGGTGGCCAAGGCCAAGTCTTGTTCAAGAGGTGAGTTCAGCTGAGCCAACCATGGCAGAAATACATGAGGGAGATCCCATGGCTGCTCTGGTTAAAATCCCCTGCTAATCCCACCTGGCTCAGAGCAGGAGCCAAGTCCTCATAGCCGCCTTCGACCCCCGCCTGACTCGGCCTCCTCTTGCCTCTGATTCTCCGTGACCCTCTACCCCTCTCTGTCTCCTCTCCCACTACAGAGAGGGGATCCTGCAGGTTCATCCTGGTGGATTCAAACCCATCTTTGACACACTGTCACCAGAATGAATGGGCATAATCTGTAAACAGTCCTCTTAAAAAAGAAAAAGGCAGCCCGGGCATAGTGGCTCGTGACTG
>PVKV010017549.1:0-36587 GCA_004027835.1 Alouatta palliata
ATCACAGCTCACTGCAGCTATTTATTTATTTAGAGACAGAGCCTCGCTCTGTTGCCCACACTGGAGTAGAGGGGCATAATCACAGCTCACTGCAGCTATTTATTTATTTAGAGACAGGGTCTCGCTCTGTTGCCCAGGCTGGAGTAGAGGGGGCACAGTCACAGCTCACTGCAGCTATTTATTTATTTAGAGACAGGGTCTCGCTCTGTTGCCCAGGCTGGAGTACAGGGGCGCAATCACAGCTCACTGCAGCTATTTATTTATTTAGAGACAGAGCCTCGCTCTGTTGCCCACGCTGGAGTAGAGGGGCACAGTCACAGTTCACTGCAGCTATTTATTTATTTAGAGACAGGGTCTCGCTCTGTTGCCCAGGCTGGAGTACAGGAGTGCAATCACAGCTCACTGCAGCCTTGACCTCCTTAGGCTCCAGTGATCCTCCCACCTCTGCCTCCCAAGTAGCTGGGACCACAGGCATGCACCACAATACCCAGCGAATTTTTGTATTTCTTGGAGAGATGGGATTTCACCATGCTGCCCAAGCTGGTCTCAAACTCCTGGGCTGGAGTGATCCTCCTCCCTTGGCCTCTCCCAGTGCTGAGATTACAGAATGAGTCATAGTGCCCAGTCTGAAAGTTGCTGTTTAAATGGGGTGGCCAAGTGGGCCTTGTTGAGAAGGTGCTCAAAAAGTTAGAGTAGACAAGAGAGTGGGCCTTGAGGGTCCTGGGGGAAGAGCGTTTCAAGCAGAGGGAACAGCTAGTGCAAAGGCCCTGTTTGAGTTTCTGTGTTCCCTTCTCTGTACACCCATATTCTTCAGCCCTTTATTTGGCCCTTGTCAGAGTTCCAGAGTGTTAGAGAAAGTTTTTCACTTGACCTCCTATCTTGCTGCACCAGGAGCTCCTTGGGGCAGAGACCCTGTAATGGTCAACTTCACAGTCAACACAGACCCCACCCAAACATGTCTAGACACACACAGAGACACACACACCCTAGACTCACACACTCATGTCCAGACATACACACCCAGACTTGCACCGAGACCCTCACGCTGCGGCCAAAAGTGAAGGCCTGAACTATTGTCTCCTGAGAGGGACTGAATGAAGAGTCAGTAATAATTAGGTGTGCCCAGCCCCATCTAGTTTACAGAAATCCCTCTTGTGTCTACTCGTGGAGCCTAAGAACTGGATAGTTATTAAAGTGAGTCTCTGAAAGACCAAGGTGAACAGGCTGGTTATTGGTATGCGCAATACTGGAACCTGGCTTTTCTGATTATGCTCCAATTTGTGTTCATTTTTTAAAAAAACCGGTTGGATGTGAACATAGAACAAATTTCAGAATGTCCTTAGAGGGACGTGTCCCTCCCAGCACCACCCCAGCACCCGGCTCCCGCCACAGAGTCTAAGTGCACTCACCAGTGTATTTCTCCTTTACCTAAAAGAAGACCTAGGCTCTCTTCTGTCTTCAAAGAGATTCTGCTTTGCAAATACATTTGACAGAATGAAAACAGGCCCGGAGCCTCTGGTCTGGAAGCACATCCTCTTTGCTCCTAGTACCCAGGCTGTCTGGGGCCAGGCTTGGCATCCATTGGGTTTCTGTAAAACCACAAGCCTTTTGGATCCAGGACACAGCCGCTGTATGTCCCACGTAGAAGTCCCTGGGGAACTGATCATGAGGAGCCCGCTGTCCTCAGAGGGAGGAGACGGGGACCAAGGAAGAAGGGGGAAGAAGGAAGAAGGGGTTTGAGAGAGGAAACCGGACACTTTAGAGGAAACCACACTTTCTAGAGTTTTTTTAAAATGAGGATCCCATTGAATTGCTTCTCTTTCTTTTCTTCTACTTTTTTTTTTTCAGATGCAGCCTTTCTGTTACCCAGGCTGGAGTGCAATGCCACAATCTTGGCTCACTGCAACCTCCACCCCCTGGGTTCAAGCGATTCTCCTTCCTCAGCCTCCCAAGTAGCTGGGACTACAGGCACATGACACCACACCCCGCTAATTTTTGTATTTTTAGTAGAGACAGGGTTTCACTATGTTGGCCAGGTTGGTCTTGAACTGCTGACTTCGTGATCCATCCACCTCAGCCTCCCAAAGTGCTGGGATTACAGTTGTGAGCCACTGCACCAGCCTCTATTTTCTTTTTTCTTTCTTTCTCTTTTCTTTTTATACAGAGTGTCGCTCGGTCGCCCAGGCTGGAGTGAAGTGACATGATCTGAGCTCACTGCAAACTCCACGTCCCAGGTTCAAGCAATTCTGCTGCCTCAGCCTCCTGAGTAGCTGGGATTACAGGCCTGTGCCACCATGCTTATACTGTTGGTAGAGATGGGGCTTTCATCATGTTGCCCAGGTTGGTCTCGAACTCTTGACCTTAGGTGATCCACCCACCTCGGCCTCCCAGACTGCTGGGATTACAGGTGTACTTCTACTTTCTTCTATTTTCAGTGAGGCTGGCTGAGCCTAGAATCTTCTTTGCGGAAAAGGTTTTCACTACAAATGCAATGTCTTTAATAGATATTGGGCTATTCTGGTTGTCTGTTTCTTCTTAAGTGAGTTTTGGAAGTGTGTGACTTTCAGGGAATTTGTCCATGTCACCTAAGTTGTCAAATGTGTTGGAATATTTTGTACACGACAGTCCCTTCTCATCCTTTAATCCATGTAGAATTTGTAGTGACGTCTCTCGTTCCCAGTATTATTTCTCTGTCTTTCATTTTATTGAGTTTTGCTCTGATCTTTATTATTTTCTTCTTCTACTTACTCGATATTTCATTTGCTGTTCTCTTCTAGTTCGGCAGGGTAGACTCTGACGTAACAGAGCGAAGGCCTTTATCTTTTTAATGTAGGCATTTTGGTGCTATCATTTTTTCTCTAAATACTACTCTAGTGAGATTCTACACACTTGGGTATATTGTGTTTTCTTTTACATTCATTTCAAAACACTTTCTAATTTGCCTTTGATTTCTCCTTTGACTCACAGTTTACTTAGAAGTATGTTACTTAGTTTCCACATATTTGGGGATTTTCCAGAGATCTTTGTTGTTGATTTCTAATTACTTCCATTGTGATCAGAGAACATACTTGGCATGATTTGAATTATATTAAATTCACTGAGACTCGTTTAATGTCCTGAAGTGTAGTCTTTCTTGATAAACGTTCCGTATGCACTTGACAATGTACGCTCTGCAGTTAATGGATATAACGTTCTAGAAATGTCAATTAGGTCAAGTTGGTTGGTCGTGCTGTTGAAATCTCCTATATCATGACTGATTTTCTGTCTGCTTGTTCTATGAATTATTGAGAGAGGAACGCTGAATCTACAGTTGTGGATTTGTACATTTCTTCTTGCAGTACTATTACTTTTTGCTCCATGTACTTTGAAGGGTGCCGCTAAGTACATAAACATCCAGGATTGTTAAACCACCTTGATAAGTTGACTTCCCTATCATTAGGAAAGACCTTGCTAATTCTTGGTAATATGTTTTGCTCTGATATCTACTTTTTCTAGCATTAACATAGCTACTTCAGCTTTCTTTTGATTAGTATTAGTATAGTGTATATTTTTCTGTATTTTTATTTGTAACCTATTTTTTCTTGATATTTAAATTTCTTGCAGGCAGCATATAGTTGAGTATTGCTTTTTACCCAATCTGAAAATCTCTGATTTTTAATCAGAATGTTCACATTTAATCACATTTCATGTGATTTTTGATATGGTTGGGTTTTAATCTATTATTTTCCTTTTTGTTTCCTATTTGTCCCATCTGTTATTCATTTTCCTCTTTTTCTGCCTTTTTATTATTAACGGAATAGTTTTTTATGATTCTGTTTTATTTCCTTATTAAACTCCTTTCTGTGTTGTTTTCGTTTGTTGTTTCTTTATTATGCCTCTTTATCGCAGTCCACCTTCAACTGATACTATACCGTTTCACATAGTACACAAGCACCTTGTAATAGTATTCTTACATTTGTGCCTTCCCAGCCTTTATGCTATTGCTATCAAGCAGTTCACTAAAGTATGTCAGAGAAAGTCTTTATTTCCCCCTTTATTTTTAAAAGATGTTTTCACTGAATGGAGAATTCTCGTCTTGTTTTTTCGATACTTTAAAAAAGTTATCTCTTGCATTGGTTGTGATGAGAAATCTGCTGTCATCTTTAGCTTTGTTTCTCTGTATGGAATGTATGCCCCCACCTCCTGGCTGCTTCTAAATTTTGTGGTTAATCATTGGTTTCAAGCAATTTGTTATGCTGTGATGTGGGATAGTTTTCTATTTCTTTCTTTTTTCTTTTTCTTTTTCTTTTTTTTTTTTTTTTGTCCAGGCTGGAATGTAGTGGTAATAAGCACAGTGGCTCTATCTTGGCTCACTGCAATCGCCACCTCGCAGGCTCACGTGATCCTTCCACCTCAGCCCCCCATCCCGAGTAGCTGGAACCACAGGCATGCACCACCACATCCAGTTCATTTGGGGGGGTTGTGTGTGTGTGTGTGTGCGTGTGTGTGTGTGTGTGTGTGTGTGTTTTATTTTTGGTAGAGATGGGGTTTCACCATGTTGCCCAGGCTGGAGTTTTCTATTTCTTTTGCTAGAATTTGTTGAACTTACTGGATCTGTGGGTTTCTAGTTTTTGTCAAATTTGAAAATTTTTCAGTCATATTACTTTAAATATTTTGTTGGTTCCACCCTTTTTCTCATTTTCTGCAAAGATTTCAATTACACATACATTTGGCCAGATAAAGTTGTCCCACAATCCGTTTTTCTTAATTCTTTTTTTTTTTTAAGAGGGAATTTCGCTCTTGTTGCGCAAGCTGGAGTGCAGTCACGTGATCTTGGCTTAGTGCAACCTCTGCCTCCCAGGTTCAGTGATTCTCCTGCCTCAGTCTCCCAAGTAGCTGGGATTACAGGTGCACACCACCATGCCTGGGTAATTTTTTGTATTTTTAGTAGAAACGGGGTTTCACCATGTTAGCCAGGCTGATCTCGAACTCCTCCTCCTGACCTCAGGTGATCTGCCCACCTCTGCCTCCCAAAGTTCTGGGACTACAGGTGTGAGCCACCATGCCCAGCCTTTCTTGCTGTTTTTGTTTTTGGATAGTGTATGTTACTGTTTTCAAGTTCACTATTCTTTTATTCTGTAATGTTGAATCTGTCATGTATTCAGTATATTTTAATCTCAGATTCTGTGGTTTTCATCTCTAGAGGTTCCTTTGGATTTTTAATTTTTTCTATATCTCCACTTTAACATGTTTAGTCTTTCCTTTAGCTTCTTGAACTTATGGGATCCAGTTATAAAAGCCGTTTTAATGCCTTTTCTTCACTGTGCGTTAAAGATCCTCTTTTCATTGTGTGCTTTATTTTCCTTCTCCTTTGAATGCCTGGTACTTTTGATTAGCCTCTAGGCATTATGGATATTATCTTGTTAAGTGAAATTCTTTCGTATTTCTAAAATTATTTTTAAGATTAATTCTGAGATGTGGTTAAGTCACATCTCAGAATTAATCTTAAAAATAATTTTGAGGCCGGGCGCGGTGGCTCACACCTGTAATCCTAGCACTTTGGGAGGCCGAGGTGGGTGGATCACCTGAGGTCAGCAGTTCAAGACCAGCCTGGCTGGCCATCATGGTGAAACCCCATCTTAAAAATAATAATAATAGTAATAATTTTGAAATTATTGGAAAGAGTTTGATCCTTTTAGGTCTTGATTTGAAGCTTTACTAGGCAGGACAAGAGTAGGATTTAGTCTAGGGTTATCTCCCTACTACTGCGATGAGACATTTTGTAGGACCCTAACTGATGTCCCATGAGTTATGATATTTTACATTCTCGCTGTTGGGAACAGGCACTATTGTGAGTCCTGTGAGAGCTCCAAGCACTGCTCCCTCTAATCTCTTAGGATTCTTTCCTGGCCTCAAGTAGTTTTCTCACATGTGTTTGCTGATCATTACCCGTCTGAATACTAGAAGAGACTCCGACTTTCTCTCCTTATGTGGTTCTCCCCCTCTGTCCTCTCCAGTACCCTTCCCGTGAATCCTAGCTCCCTTGACTTCCTTGGACTCCCAGCTCCATCTCCTCCACGCAAGGCAACTGCTGGGCTCTGCCTGGGTTCACTGCCCCTTTGCTGTGGCCTGTAAATGCTCTCCAGGCAGTAAGCTAGGATAATGGTAGCTCATCTCACCTTCTTCCTATCATTCAGGTATCACTGTTCTCCATTGCCTGAATTCAGAGTTTTTAGAGTCCCTGTTTCTTATATTTTGTCTGTTTAAATTTATTTTATTTTTGTTGAGATGGAGTCTCACTCTGTCACCCAGGCTGCAGTGCAGTGGCGTGATCTCGGCTCACTGCAACCTCCACCTCACAGGTTCAAGCGATTCTCCTGCCTCAGCCTCCTAAGTAGCTGGGATTACTGGCGAGCGCCACCACGCTCAGCTAATTTTTATATTTTTAGTAGAGACAGTGTTTACCAAGTTGGCCAGGCTGGTCTTGAACTCCTGACCTCAGGTGATCCATCCATCTTGGCTTTGCAAAGTGCCAGGATTACAGGTGTGAGCCACTGGGCCCGGCCCCAATTATTTTTAAAGGCAAAAAATTTGAACAGACACTTCACCAAAGAAGATATACATGTACTAGGTAAGCAAATACAAAGATGCTCAATGTCATGAATCATGAGGGAAATGTAAATGAAAACCACAATGAGATACCACCGTATACCTATTAGAATGCCTAAAACCAGAAGGACCGATCATACCAAGTGCTGGTGAGGCTATGGAGCAACTGGGACTCTATTACACTACTAGTTGGAATGAAAATGGTGCAACCACATTGGAAAATAGCTTAGCAGGTTTTTTGGAAAGTTAAAGGATACCTATGCTATGATCCAGCCTTCAATTCCTAGGGATTTACCCAGGAGAAATGAAAGCTTATGTTCATAGAGACTTGTACACAGGCCAGGCACAATGGCTCATGCCTGTAATCCCAACATTTTGAGAGGCCGAGGCAGGTGGATCACTTGAGCCCAGGAGTTTGGGACCAGGCAACACCGTGAAACACTGTCTCCACAGAACACACACACACCCACACACAGACACACACACACACGTGCACGCAAGCACACACACACAAAATCACCAGCAGCTCCAGCGACTCAGGAGGCTGACATGGGAAGACTGCTTGAGCCTGGGAGGTGGAGGCTGCAGTGAACCGTGATTGTGCCGCTGCACTCCAGCCTGGACACAGAGAGACCCTGCCTCCAAAAATTAAATAAATACAGAATAACCAATGTAACACAGATCAGTGGTCACTCAGGGGCTGGGTCGGAGTTGGGGTGAGTCTGCAGAAAGGGAAGCGAGGATTATGAAGTGGCACGAGGAGACTTTTGGCAGTGATGGGCATGATCATTTTCTTGATTATGATGATGGCTGCGTGAGTGTCAACATATGTCAGAACTTATCACATTGTGCACTTTCAGTATGTGGAGTTTACTGTATGCCAGCGACACCTCAACGGAGCTGTTTTTTTTTTTTTTTTTTTTAATGAAAAAAAGAAAATACAGAAATAAGCCTCACCTGGACTCTGCTGCCAGCACTCTGGGGTTGAGGGAGTGGGGGTGGGAAGGGCCATGCACTCAATCAAAGCCTGAGACCGGAAAGGTGAAGCTGGAAGCGCAGAGCGTAGGCGAGCATGGCAGTGGGGACGGAGCTGAAGGCCTGGGGCCTGCTGAGTTTCTGAAGTCACCCTCCCATGTGAGAGGCTGGCTCGGCTTTCTTTCTAATGGCCTTCTCTCTCCAGCATTCTTTCATCCTAAGAAGCTTCCAGCCAAAAAGGACTTCCTGAAACTGGGCAGGGCCGCCTGAGGAGGCGAGAACAATAGCTGAGCTCCACTGTGCGGCCTGGGCCCTGCACACAGTATCGTATTTAACCCTCCCATTAACCCAGTATTAGCTAGTTATGGTTGCATTTGACTACTAGGGAAACTGAGGCTCTGAGAAGTGAGTTGATTGGGTAACAGCTGGAAGAGCCTCCCAGTCCTCGCACACCCCTGCGGGTGCTAACACATCGGCAGCAGGGCCAGGCCTGGGCAGGGCTGTTTGGACCCTTCCCTCCCCCCCCCCGGCATTCTTAAATTTTGGAACGCCCACTCTGTATCAGGCACATTTTTTTTTTTTCTTTTTGAGACAAAGTCTCGGTCTGTCGCCCAGGCTGGAGTGCAGTGGCGCGATCTCGGCTCACCGCGACCTCCGCCTCCTGGGTTCAGGCAGTTCTCCTGCCTCAGCCTCCCGAGTAGCTGGAACGACAGGCGCGCGCCACCACACCCAGTGAAGTTTTTGTGTTTTTAGTAGAGACGGGGTTTCACCGTGTTAGCCAGGATGGTCTCCATCTCCGGACGTCGTGATTCACCTGCCTCAGCCTCCCAAAGTGCTGGGATTACAGGTGTGAGCCAGCACGCCCGGCCCATATCAGGCATATTAAACTCACAGATCCATAGTGAATGTGATTTTTACTGTGATTATTAATTTAACTTGAAGTTTTCTTGTTATATTTGGAAACTAAGAGGTTTTCTTTTCCCCAGTTTCAGACATTTTCTTAAACTCTAAATTCTAATGGCAAAATGGCCCTGTTTGCTGGGAGTCTTTTGGTGGGGTATGATGGGGCCTCTGGCTTTGCAGCAAGGATGTGAAGGCCTAGTAAGAGGCCTTGGGCTCAAATACAGGAGTGTCTGATTTTGGGGGTGCCACAAGGGTCAGGGCTGTGTGCCAGGAAACCCAGCTGCCCTGGAGGCAGATTGGCCTGGTGTGAATCCTGGTGCCAGTGAGGTCAGGATCATCATCCCTACCTGAGAGAGCCAGTGACTAAAATGTGATTGGCTGGATATTGTTTAAGGTCCTCTACTGCAGGGAGACCTGTGGGGACCCAAGAACTCATGTCTGCACAGCCGCCGGAAATCCCGTCCTGCTCCCCATCTCGGCGCCCCCCTGGACTCCGGCTGTTTTCCTTCGGAGTCATCAGACCTTATCAAGTCACAAGTCCCTGAGTCACCCCTAGCCCCACGCCAGCTCTCCAGCTCTCCGGCTGTCCCTAACACACTTCCTGTGGCCCTCCTCCACCCGCCCCATATTGTTCCCTGCCCCACTGCATTCAGGGACGTTTTGTCTCCCTGGGCCTGGCGACTGAGAGCCGCTGGGAACAGGAACTGCATAGAGGCCTCTGGTCATTCCCAGGAAGTCCGCATGGAATGGAAGGGGACGTGTCAAACAGCAGGCCTGCCTGCCCAGCCTGGACTCCGGCTCCCGGCCGCTGCCCCCCGCCCCATGCGAGAAGGCGGTCACAAGATCAGAGCAAGGGACACCAGCCCTGCCTCGGGCTCCCGGCCTAGGCCTTCATGCACCATTATGGCAGGGGCCTGGATGCCCCTGTTGTGCCTTTATGATTTCTGGATGTGGGGAGGGCTGGAGCCTGGGGAAGGAGCCAGGCAGCCAGGGCACTGGAGAAGGAAGGGAGCACTGGATCAGACAGTCACACACATAGGTGAGTGCACCGACACAGAAGGGGCTGCCCTTGTTTTTACACAAATAAAAGGCATACTGGATCACGAGGTCAGGAGTTTGAGACCAGCCTGGCCAACATAGTGAAACTCCATCTCTACTAAAAACACACACAAAAAAATTAGCCAGGTGTGGTGGCAGGTGCCTGTATTTCCAACTACTCTCGGGAGGCTGAGGCAGGAGAATCGCTTGAACACAGGAGGCGGAGGTCTCAGTGAGCCAAGATGGCACCATTGTACTCCAGCCTGGGTGACAAGAGTGAAACTCCATCTCGAAACAAATAAAAGGCATATAGGTTCAAATCCCTGCTTCCCCTTTCATAGCCGGGTGCTCTTTGGTATGCTTGCACACCCCCTCATGCCTCAGTTTCCTCCTCTGACAGTGGGGATAACAGCACGCGTAGCGCATCTGTTGGCATGTTTGGGTAAAGCGTCTTCCCTTTCCGCTCCACGAGCCCTAAGGGTGAGCCACCTCCTGCCATGGGCCCAGACTGAGAAGCAGCTTTGGCTTTGTAGTTGGAGGGGAGCCGTGTCCTGAGAGGGACCTTAGCCACCTCTCCCGAAGCATGCCCTGCTTGCTCTGCTCAGTGCCAGGCCTATTCCCCTTGAGAACTCCCAGGCCTTCAACCGTGCCGTTGATGGCTGTGCCGCACGTGAGAGGGTCACTGTCACGTAATGGGAACAGCTACATTTACCATGGGCTTTGGGAGTCTCACAGATGATCTCAGTTAGTCTCCACAGCCACCCCGTGACATTGACAACAAAACCCTCCGTTTTACAGGCGGGAAGGAGGCTCGCAGAGTCCCCGGCACGAGCTCTGTATGAACCACTAAGAGGTGCTTGGGGAGCGGCCCACATGTGCGTCTTGATGTGAAGGATAGCCCAAAGTAAATGGAATGGCCAGGCACGGTGGCTCATGCTTGTAATCCCAACACTGTGGGAGGCCAAGGCAGGTGGATTACTTGGACCCAGGAGTTCGGGATCAGCCTGGCCAGCACGGCCAAACCCCATCTCTACAAAAAATATAAAAATTAGCCAGGCATGACGGTGCACACCTGTAGTCCCAGCTTCTCGAGAGGCTGAGGTGGGAGGATCGCCTGAGCTGGGGAGGTGGAAGTTGCAGTGAGCCATGATCGTGCCACTTCACTTCAGCCTGAGCAACAGAGTGAAACCCTGTCTCAAAAAAGAGAGGGGAGGGAAGAGGAGGGGAAAAGGAAAGAGGGAAGAAAAAAAGAAAACGGAATGACTCACTAATGGTCAGATTTCACAGCAGCTAGTGGTGAAGAAGAGGAAATCGAGGGATGGACAGGGAGCTTTCCCCAGGCTTTTGAAACGTGGTCCCCCAGGTGGTCACTGCCCTTTTATCTATAGTTAGACCTGAAAACACAAATGTTGCACCCTTGCTAACCCCGCCCTAGGAAGCAGGAGGACAGGACTTGGTCCAGGGTCTATACTGAACTGGTTTTCCACCTCTTTTGCGTTTATAAGTTCAGGCAAGAGAAGAGGCAGGGAGAAAAATCTGCTATGAATAAGGAAATAAATTACTTGATGTGCATGTCATGAAATGTTTCAATAAAGATTTGCCTTTTGGTTTTTTTTTTTCCTCCTCCTTTAATATTTTTCCCCCCAAGAGACCTTGCTGGGGCCTGAACACGTTTCCAGCATCCTCCAGGCTCCCTGTCAGGGAGAGGCAATGGGGCTGCTGCCTCTGGAGCTGATTACCAGAAGGAGCACACTCTGCTGGCCTGCTGGCATCCTGGCTGCCCACGGGTCCCCTCCTCTGCCCCAGCCCAGGCACACCCATGAGTGGGTCAAGGAGGAGGAGTCGGTGCCCATCCAGGTCCTGAATCAAGCAGGCTGAGATGAGGCTTCATTGCCCTCCAGCACATATAACACACACACACACACAGTCACTCCAAATCACCCACGCAGTCACACACATGCACACATGTAATTATACACAATAATCCACTCCTAGACAGCCCGAATCACTCACAGATCCACATACCACAATCACCCACACACATGTACATACACTCATGCTCACCCCCAACACGCACATATAGACATTCACACACTCACCCTTCTTCATACACATATATGGTCACACAATCACACCTACTTTCCCAACCATTCACACCTACGTAGCCTGTCATCCACACATAATACACACACACACACACACACACACACCCTCACACAGGCAATTACACCCACACACTCACCACATACAATCATCATACAATCATACACTCATCACACAATCATACAATCATACAATCATCATACAATCACACACCTCTAATTATGGTCACTCGGTAATCACACACACACACACACACACACACCTCATCCTCTACAATTTCACACGCAGTCACACACATTCACACACACACACTTGTGAAAATTCCAGAACGAGCTAGGATGGATCTTCAAAGTCTTATATTCCAATCTTCCTCACATTACCAGTGGGGAAACTGAGGCCCAGAGAGACGTTGTGACTTGCAAAAATGGCAGCTCTCAGCCAGGCGCTGTGGTTCACGCCTGTAATCCCAGCACTTTGTTAGGCCAAGGTGAGTGGATTATCTGAGGTCAGGAGTTCAAGACCAGCCTGGCCAATGTGGCAAAATCCCAGCTCTACTAAAAATACAAAAATTAGCTGGACGTGGTGGCAGGCGCCTGTAATCCCAGCTACTTGGGAGGCTGAGGCAGGAGAATCACTTCAACGCAGGAAGCGGAGGTTGCAGTGAGCCAAGATTACGCCATTGCACTCCAGCCTGGGTGACAAGAGTGAAACTCCATCTCAAAAAAGAACAGAATGGCAACTGTCTAACCTTACCCATCTGGTTAAAGATGTCTTGGGATGGGAAATACTGACCAGGGAATCTGGGGCTGAGAGCCCTCTAGGGGCTCTCCCCTAGAGGCCGGCCCCCAAAGAACTTTAGCCAAAATCTCCTAATGAGGAAATGTGAAAATAATAGGCAGGAAGGAATCCACAGAGCCCCATAATTCCCCCAACCCCTGCCCAGCCTTGGGAACAGCAGGGGCTAGTGGAAAGACTGTGGCCTTGGTGGGAAGACAAACTCAACTTTCTGAAACTTGGCTCTGCCATTCACTCGTTGGGTGGCCCAGGGCAAGGCACTTCACCTCTCTGAGCCTTGGTTTTCCCAAAGATAAAACAAGAATAAAAACTGACTTAATGGGGTTTCGAGGAGGGATAACAAGTTATGTTTCCAGAACATTCAGCACGGTGCCTGGCAGGCAGTAGGTGCTCAGCCGATCCTCCTTTCTGTTCCCTGGAGTCCCTCGGTCAGGCCACAGTTTTGCTGTGTGACCTGGGTGAGTCCCTTCCCTTTCTGGGCTCTTGTGTCCCCATCCAAACAAATCTCTAATGCCAAATAGCATCAGGCCTCTCTGCTGAGAGAGAGTGAGCAGAGGCCTCGCTGGTAACCAAGGTGATGGCCTAGAACTTCTTCCTGAGATCCCAGGACTCTAGGTTGGAGGAGAACGGGGCCATCGTCCTGCAAAGAGAAGAGTTTGAGGGATCACAGCCTTTGTCAGCCCCAGCCGACAGAGGCTGGCAAGGCTGGTATTTGAAATATTCCTCTGAACGGGGGAGAGACGCTGGGAGGTCTCAGGGCAAGCTAGGAGGAGGGATGTGGTTGCCTAGGAAACCATGTGTTTTCACTTTTCTGAGAGAGGGGGAGCCTGAAGAGGAAGGGCCGGGGAGCACACAAGTGGAGGGGAATGGGGAGAATGTGTATCCTTGGGGGGTAAGCTGAGGGGGAAGGGAGGAAGCCAGTGGAGAAGGGGCTCAGTGAGAGGCTGGAGGGAAAAGTTTATGGGCCCCAAATGCCTTAGGACAAGTGGCAGACCCAGAACCGCCAAGAAGCTTGCCAAAAGTACAGATTCCCAGGCCCCACCCGGGACCCACTAAGTGGAATGGTGGATCTGCACAGAGGGGAGGGAAATCTGTGTTATTAACCAGCTCCTGGCCTGGGAACCCTGTCAGGAGGTGTCACATTAGGAAAAAGGACAGCGGGGTCAAGCCTGGCTCTTCTCGGGCCCTTTGTGTCCTCATCCACAGAAACAGAGTGGAGGAGGTTGGAGTAAATGAATCAAAGCCCTCTCCCCAGGCCTCTCCCGGGAGGCAGTGGCAGAGAGGCAGCAGCCTGGGCCCTTGGGACAGGGGGATCCGGGCTCAAATTCCAGTTCTCCTAGTTACTGACGTGGTCTTGGTCAAGTCATTTCCCTGGGTCACAGTTTACTTGACTATAAAATGGGCATAACACCCATTCTTTACCATTTCATGAACCTGGGAGTCCGCTGAGTCATGTGAAACAGGTTCCTTTGCTGTTGCCTTGGCGTGTGAGTCTCCCTGGCTGGGTGTGGCGGCTCGTGCCTGTGATCCCAGCACTTTGGGAGGCCAAGGTGGGTGCATCACGAGGTCAGGAGTTCAAGACCAGCCTGGCCAAGATGGTGAAACCCCATCTCTACTAAAAACTGTAACTTAGCCAGGCATAGTGGCGCGCACCTGTAATCCCAGCTACTCGGGAGGCTGAGGTGGGAGAATCACTTGAACCCAGGCGGCAGAGGTTGCAATGAGCCGAGATCACGCCACTGCACTCCAGCCTGGGCGACAGAGCGAGACTCCATCTCAAAAAGAAAAAAAAAAGAGTCTCCGCAAGTGGGCCTCAGCTTACTCTGACATCTCCACCTACACCGGCCACCCTCCATCGTTCTACTGCTCTGCCCCAAATTCCTCTCATGGGCCCCAGACCTTGGCCTGTGCAGACTCTCTGCTCTCTGTTCCTACCTTCTTCTTGTTAACCACTCCAGACCAGCTCAAAGGTTTGCTCCTGGGTGGTCCCTGACTTCCCTCCGCCCCCAGGACTCCGCAATGCCTGCTCCAATCCCACCCTCTCCACTCAGCATCCCCGCTCTCCGCACGCAGCCACTGGGCACCGCTGTAGGGACTGCTGTGGCTCAGGAAACCTGGCCTCAGATTCACCCTTGGGTATAGGTCCTGCAGGGCTGACCTCCCTTAGACCTCAGACGTCAGGTTACACCACCTCCTCCCATCTCAGGTTCTTCACCTGCACCGTCCTGGGCTGCTTCAGAGGACCTGCTGCAGAAGGAGGCGGAGAGGCGTCTCCTACCATCACCAGATCCCACTTCAAGAACGGGGGCTCAAGCTTCAGAACCCTCACTGATTGCCCTGTGGTAGTGTTCACTCTTTTTCATGGGTGAGATTCTAGTCCTCCAGCCCCCAGGAGCTGAAGGTAGTCTTGCGTGGTGCCCTGGAGAGAGAGGATTCCTGTAAGCTGAGATGAAGAGAACATTCTAGGTCGAGGGAGCGGCCAGAGGGAAAGGAGGCCACTGTGGCTGAGCACAGAGACCCGCCAGGAGGTGGGACGCAGCGTCTTCATCCCCAGGTGGTACCAGAGGAGCCCAGTCGTTTTTTGCTGTGATGGGGCCTGGGCCCCCGAAGGCCTCGCTGGAGGTTGGCACGTTCTGGGATTCAGCAGACTTGGCCTCTCTGCCACGGGCAGTGGGCCCCGGGAAAGGAAAGCCTTGCCAGGCTGGGGCTGGGGAGGATCTTGACGGCACCTGCGGGTGCCTTTAGCTGGTTGGTGTCCTTTTTTGAGCTCTAGATAGACTTCCATAAAATGGGGATGGGGGCCAGGCACGGTAGCTCACGCCTGGAATCCCAACACTTAGGAAGGCAGAGGCCTAGGAGGGTCGCTTGGGCTCAGGAGATCCAGACCAGCCTGGGCAACATAGGGAGATCAGTCTCTCAAAAAATAAAAAATAAATAAATAAAATAAAAATGAAACGGGGCAATCTCCAAAAAAAAAGGCCCTCCGGTTCCTCCCACATTCACTGCCAAGGGAGTGGGGAGGGCCTCCTGCCCTGGGGCGCCTGCACGACACCAGCCCCACCCTCCCACCCACTCCCCAGGCCCCAGGCGCTGCGGGCGGGCTCAGCCCCCCAACCCCCCGCCGCTCTGCAGGACCCCACCGCCCCCAGCTTTGCCCTCCAGGAGCCCAGAGGGACCGGCCCGCCAGCGCGGAGCCGGGACGGGAGCCGGGTGGGGGGAGAGGCCGCCAGCCTGGGAGGCCGGGGCGGCAGGAGACAGCGCGGAGACAGCCCGATAAGGCGGCGGCTCCCGGGCGGCCCCTCCCAGCCCCGCTCGATCACAAAAACCCAAACTCAAACATCCGGCGGCGCGGGAGGGGCTGGGGCGAGGCGCCCCGCTGTGGGCCGGTGGGGTGCACGAGAGCCCCTCCCCACGCAGCCTGCTAGGGCCCTGCCCCGCCTCGGACAGCGGCTGGGGGCGGGAGGCCACCCTCCAGTGCCCTACACAGGCCAGGGACGCGGGGCACCCCCTCCTTCGTCCCACCCCCGGTTCTCCAGTTCGCGGAGGGCAGGGGTCCCTGGGAACTTAGGAATGGAGCGACCTGACGCCAAGGTCCTGCGACCCCGCAGCCCCCCGGCTCTGCTGGGCTGTCTGAGAGCCCAGCCCTGAGCTGGTCCTGCTGGGGGTCAGGGAGATCCACCCCTTGACCTGATGGTGCATAAGACCGCACCCTCAGCCCCGCCTGGGCTGCACCTGTGACCTCGGAAGTAGGTTCGGGGCTGTTACCGGCATCTACTGACCACACACTGTGTGCCCAACTATTAGTATCGCTGTCTTTTGAATAGGAAGCTGACAGAGGCTGGCACCCGGTGGTTAAGCCCTCTGCCCCCTCCAAGAATCACACTGTCCTTTTCCAGCGTGTCACTCAGGTGTCTCAACGACAACATTTGTCCTGTATATACTCTCTTTAATTCCTTTGTGCCCTCGTTCCCATTCATTAACGCTCATTCATTCCCATGTACTGGGCACTCACCCCGTGCCAGGTGCCGTGCCTGCTTGCAGTTTCTGGAGGACATGCCAGAGCTGGCCCCGGCCCTTCTCAATTCTTCACATTCTAATGAGAAAGGCAGATAAGGCACACGACTAAAAACTTACATAGGCGGCCGGGCGCGGTGGCTCACGCCTGTAATCCCAGCACTTTGGGAGGCCGAGGCGGGTGGATCACGAGGTCAAGAGATCGAGACCATCCTGGTCAACGTGGTGAAACCCCGTCTCTACTAAAAATACAAAAATTAGCTGGGCGTGGTGGCACGTGCCTGTAGTCCCAGCTTCTCGGGAGGCTGAGGCAGGAGAATTGCTTGAGCCCAGGAGGCGGAGGTTGCGGTGAGCCGAGATCGCGCCATTGCACTCCAGCCTGGGTAACAAGAGCGAAACTCCGTCTCAAAAAAAAAAAAAAAACTTCTGTAGGGCTGTGAGGAGTGTTTTGTATGTAGCACAGCACGCATAAAGCGAGAGAAGCGGAACTACGTGGGCGCAGGGAGTGGGTGCCGGGGGAGACTTCCGCTGGAAGACCCTGCTTGCCCAGATCTGGAGGGAGGGGTTGGCCAGGCGTAGGGCGAGAGTGTGGGCATGGGGGTCTTCTGGGTGGACGTGTTGAAGCCAGAGGAGACCCCCACAGATCTGAGAGCGAAAAATGGGCCCCGTGTTCAAAGCAGGTGCCCAAGACACGAAAGCGGAGGCGCAGAGACCGGAAGGCATGGGCCTCCACGGTCCACGTCACGGTGGTGGCGAAGAGGTAAGTGAGGGTCAGAGGCAGGGAGGGCCATGACCCAGTTATGCTTTTCAGAGGCCTCTGGTCACTGTGTGGTGAATGGACTGGAGGGCAAGGACAGAAGCAGGGACATCAGCTGGGAGGCTGTGGCAGGGCCCCCCTGAGAGAGATGCCAGGACCTCAGGCTTGGTGGGTCATCTGGCATCTGTTTCACCCTCCACTGACCAGCTCTCGGGCCCCTCAGTGGCCTCCCTGTGGCCAAATTCACATGACTCTGTGTGCTGTCGGGCCCTGTGGCATGCTCCCTCTCTGAACCGCCTTTGTCTGTGTGTCCTGGGGCTCACGATCCCCCTCCTCCTCGGATCACCCTGCCTCTTAACACTGGGACACCCCAGCTTCAGGCTTCCTCTTCCCACTGTCTCAAGACAACCTCACCCTTGCTCATAGAGGCAACCACCACCTGGACATCACTAACAAACATCAAATGCCTTCGTCTAGCTGCGCACTGGACGCCCCGCCTGGCTCTCCCTGGCCTCCTTGAAAGCAACCTGCCCTAAAAGGACATGTTGAGATTCCCCCACCCCTTCCCATAGGCAAAAACATAGGAGCGTCCCTTACGCCTCCCACTGCCTCTCACCCACACCCGGACCCCACCAGTCTGCCTTCATATATCTCAGGCTCATGAGTTCCTCTCCCTCCCCACAGTCACCACTTTTCTAAAACACAGATCTGTCTCCCGTTCTCCTCTCTGGCCTGGTTCTCTGGTTCCTCATCATCCTCAGAACCAAGTCCTGGTCTCCTATTTCTTCTGTCTAGTCATCTGCAGACTCTGCTCAGAGACCACCTCCTCCAGGAAGCCTCCCAGATTCCAGGCTCCACTTGCTCCCTTTCTCCAACTTGGTGTTGGTGGTGAATGGGGGAGCCAGGTTTGTGCCCTTTCTACATAGGACCACTGTGGAGAAAAGGTCTGGCCTAACAGACCTGGATCCACGGAGTCACAGCCACAGAAACAAGACATCAGGGACAAATAGAGAGTAGCACAGCCTCGGCCTGGAACAGTAAGATGATCACAGGGGAGCCTGCTTCAGATAAGGACATCCCCACTGGCCCAGATTCTTCATGCCAACTGGACTGGTCCACATGGAAGCGCTTTAGGAGGCCTCAGGAAAACACTGCCCTTTGCCCATCCTCTACCCTGGAAGTGCCCCCTCAGACCTCCACTCCTTTCTCATAAGCATTGTCCTCCCCAGTCCCCCGATAAACTACAGCTCCTCCAAGAAGAGATGTACACACTGAACAGTGACTTCTTGCTAGCGTCCTTCAAAGTCAACCCCCAAGATACAGCATCCAAACCCAGTCACCTGGCGGGCAGGCCAGGGCTAGAGCGCCTGAGGGTATTTGCACAAAGCAAGACCTCGATGAACTCTGTTCAAAACATACAGTGAGAGGGCTATTCCCCAGAGCGGGTGGCCTGCTGGTTACTTGGTGGGGGGAAAGTTATTTGAAATTCCTACTGTCACAGAGATGTGAGATACGTGAGGTGCCTTGATCTTACCTTGGCTCTGAGGCTTACAGAACACTCAGCAAACAGGACCACAAGGACAGGAAGGGTCCTCAGAGCTCTCCTGCTCTAACTCATTGACAGATGAAGAAACTGAGGTCTGTGTTTGCAAAAGGTACCTGTGACTTTGCAGTTAAGTTGCAGGGAAGGCTGAGGGGTCTCTCTTTCATAATTTTTCAAGGGGGTTGGTTTTGAAGACAGCTGGTTTGGGAGAGGGTATAAAGAGATGCCTAGAGATACTTAGGGTCGCATAAATGTATGACTACTAGTTTAAAAATTGCTGAAACAGATGCATACAAACTGATACACAACTGCTGTTTTCAGTTAGCTGATTTTTTTTTTTTTTTTTTTTTTGAGATGGAGTTTTACCCTTGTTGCCCAGGCTGGAGTGCAGTGGCGCGATCTCGGCTCACTGCAACCTCTGCCTTCCAGGTTCAAGCGATTCTCCTGCCTCAGCCTCCCGAGTAGCTGGCATTACAGGCGCACACCACCACATCTGGCCCGTTTTTGTGTTTTTAGTAGAAATGGGGTTTCACCATGTTAGCCAGGCTGGTCTCGAACTCCTGACTTCAGGCAATCTGCCGGCCTCCGCCTCCCAAAGTGCTGAGGTTACAGGTATGAGCCACCGCGCCTGGCTTTTTTATTCATTCATTCGTTTAATTTATTTATTTTTTGAGACAGGGTCTCACTCTGGAGTACAGCGGCATGGAGTGCGGTGGCATGATCATGGCTCACTGCAACCTCGACTTCCCGGGCTCAAGCAGTCCTCCTGCCTCAGCCTCCCAAGTAGCTGGGACTTCAGGTGAGTACTGCCACGCCTGGCTAATTTTTGTATTTTCTGTGGAGATGGGGTCTCGCCATATCGCCAAGGCCATAGCTGATTTTATTTTACAAGCATTCCATATTCATTGAAGAAAAATTAGAAAATGCAGAAATTTTGATAAAAAAAATCAAAGAATATAATTTACCCACAAGTCCACGTCTGGCACTGAAGAGGTAGCCTTGCCAGGCAGTCAGAAGCATGAGCACAAATGTTGCGAGCACTGAGTTCAGTCCTGGTTGTACCACTTAGCCGCTGTGTGATGTTGAACACGTCGCTTAACTTCTCTGAGCCAGCTTCCTCATTTATAAAATGAACACTGTTCTAGAGCAGAGTGCTGACCTCATGTCTCACATGCAACAATCCTAGCGACTCGAGAGGCTGAGGTGGGAGGATCACTGGAACCTGGGAGGCAGAGGTTGCAGTGAGCTGAGATTGCATAACTGCACTCTGGCCTGGGTAACAAAGTGAGATTTCATCTAAAAACAAAAAAAAAGGTAAATGTAAAGAAGAATCATGCGTAGAATTAGACCACAGTAACCTTTGAGTTTTTATGATTCCACACATTGATGATGAGTCCTGAGGCAGGGGCCTTCTTTCCCCAGGCCTCAGTTTCCCTGTCTGTATTCGAGGTCCAGGGCTGGAGCAGTGGCTTTCAGGAGTCATTTCTGTCTGCTGGCCAGGCCTGGTGACCTCCGGCACTGGCTGGATCATCTGTGTGCCCTGGCCGCCGGAGATGAGTCAGAGGGCCAGGAGGCTGGCCCAAACGGCTGGTGACCCAGGCAGCCAGAACCTTCAGACCATTGTGGGCCCTCCCTGTCTCACTTCCCCATGGCTCCCATGAGCTTCCCCAGACTAAGGCTGCATTGTGAATGGCAACAGGCTAGCCAAACCAAATAAATGGGTGCATGCACTTCACCCAGCCCTCCCAGCTGAGCCGCATCAAATACCAACTACCGGCCAATTTCACCAAGACGCTGAGACATGGTTAGTCGGGGAGGTCTCCCAAGCCACTGACCTTTAGGGTCACCAGCCACTGACTCCCTCATTCATTCATTCATTCATTCATTCCACAAATTCACAGAGCATCCTCTAAACGTCAGGCATTGTGCTGATGCTGGGATTCAGTATTGAGCAAAACAGTTCCTGATTTCAGGTTGCCCCTGGGTGGGCCAGGACATACTTCTCAGTGCACTGCCAAGATACAAACACTGTGGGGTAAGATTCCAGAATAAGGCCTGATCTCTTCTAGTTTACGAGATCGAGGATGATTTTCCAGAAGCAGTGGCCTTTGAAACCGGTCTTGAAAGGGCCGGACAGAAACAATAGGCAGGGTCCCCCTGGCAGAGGGCACTGCAGGAGGCAAAGCAAGGAGGTATGACAGTGTGATCATGACAGGGTGAGCACTGGAAAAAGCCACAGAGATCAACTTGTCTAGTCCCCTCATATAACAGATAGGAAGACTGAGGCCTGGGCAGAGCCAGATGTGGCTGGCATTGCTCTTGCAGAAGAAGTGTGAAAGCTTTGTTACAGACAATGTAAGTCACCGGGTTTTCTCTGTCTAAAGGCTTAAGATTCAGGAGCAATTGAAGACAGGTGTCCCAGGCAAAGCCTAGCTCTTCCCGAGGGGCCTGCAAGGAATTGTTTGTGTGTTTGTTTTATTTGGTTGGTTGGTTAGTTATCTAATAAACACGCAGGAAGGCCGGGCGCAGTGGCTCACACCAGTAATCCCGACACTTTGAGAGGCTGAGGTGGGCAGATCACCTGAGGTCAGGAGTTCGAGACCAGCCTGACCAACATGGAGAAACCCCATCTCTTCAAAAAATACAAAATTAGCTGGGCATGGTGGTGCATGCCTGTAATCCCAGCTACTCGAGAGGCTGAGGCAGGAGAATCGCTTGAACCCAGGAGCCGAGATTGCACCATTGCACTCCAGCCCAGGAAAAAAGGGTGAAACTCCATCTCAAAACAAACAAAAAACAAGTAGAAACTTAGAGTTCTTTGCTACCCACTACTTGTAGGTAACACAGAAAGGAAGAAATAATATGCTTGTCGTTCAGCAAGAGAGCTTTAGGGTAGATGTGAGGAAGAACCTCCCGAAAGTGAGCCAGATCAGGTACGGGAGCTAAGGCCAGAGAAGCCCCTACAGGACTCAGCTTTCTCCCAGGTTGGTGCTCCCTCACCTGCCCCATAGTCAGGGCAGGGCTGTCTCCTGTGAGAAGAGCTATGAGCAGTCTGGAAAGCAAGGCCTGGCTCATCAGAGATAGGAGGAAAAGGACGCAAGGCACAGAGACCTCTGCAAAAACTCCCTCCAACATGGAAGCCTGGGGCTTCTGTTTGCCTCTCAAGGCTTCCCAACTTTCCTACAAAGAACACACATGACTTGCATATCAAAAGGACATTTGGTCAGGGGCAGTGGCTCATGCCTGTAATCCCAGCACTTTGGGAGGCCGAAGCAGGTAGATCACCTGAGGTCAGGACTTCAAGACCAGCCTGACCAACATGGTCAAACCCCGTCTCTACTAAAAATACAAAAATCAGCTGCGTGTGGTGGTGCGCACCTGTAGTCCCAGCTACTTGGGAGGCAGAGGCAGGAGAATCGCTTGCGCCCGGGAGGCAGAGGCTGGAGGCTGCAGTAAGCTTAGATTACGCCACTGGAGTCCGAAAAGAAAGATAAAAGGGAAGAAGGGGAGGGGAGGGGAGAAGGGAGGGGCATTACAGGGGAGAAATAGGACAAAAGAGAAATGATGAGCAAGATACCCAGTGAAGTCACCCCCAGGTGTGATGGTCGCCTGCTCACCCACTCCTTGCCAGAGCTCCAATCTCATTTCAGGCCTCAGGCATACTTGTGTACCTTTGCTCAGGTTGTTTCCCCTAACCTGGCACTTCCTTCTGCTCTTTTCTTTCTGAGAACTCCTATTCATCCGTCAAAGCCCCCCTCATATGTTCCTTTTCTCTGATGAGCCTGCCCACCCGGCTTTGGTCCCACCTGTAGCACAGGCATATCCCATTTCCCAGCCATTTGTCCTGGCTATTCTCGTGATCTGCCCTCCTCGGCCTCCCAAAGTGTTGGGATTACAGGTTCCAGCGACTGCACCCTGCCTAAGACTTTTTCTAATTCCCCTTCTGAACCAAGTTTTGCTCCCTTGGGGGCAATATCACACCTACTGAGAATGCCCATCCTGGGGTGGGCAGTGCTCTACATTGGCTCCTTTAGCCTTCACAATAGCCAGTGAGGCAGGCACCATTATCTTCCCTGTGTAGATCTGTAAACTGAAGGACAGATGTTTGTTGACTCACCCAGCTAGTGAGTGATGGGGCTGCAGTACATAGCTGGAACTTTCACGCCACAGACCCCTGGACTTGCCCGCTGTGTTGTGGAAGAGGAGAGGAAGCTGTGGCTGGTTCAGAAGGAGCCCTGAGCCGGAGTCTGGCTCCTCCAGGAACTGCCTGTCTGTAGACCTGGGTTTCCTCCCTCCTAAAGTGAGGAGGGGGGTGGGTGTCAATGTATCCAAAGGACCCCTCAGGCTTCCAGCCTATGAAAGAGAAGCTTTCAGGTCCCAGGACACTGGGGACCCCCACCACCTCCATGCTAGGATCGGGCCTGGGTCTCTGGGCCCTGATGGCCAGGCTGGAGCTGCTGGGATCAGGTGGAGGGAGGGGACTACTGAGCCGCCAGCCCGGAGACTGAGACTGGGATATCTGCTCCCGGCTGGCGGCCTCCCAAGGGTGCTCGGCTGGGAGCCTGGCTGGCCCAGGCTTTCCCCAGGGCCTGATAAACCAGAAAAAAGAAAGCACGCTGTGAAGGGAAGGAAGCACCAGCAGACAAAGAAGGGAAGGGCACGCTGATTCCATCGGCTCCAGGCCCTCAGCCACCCTGGCGGGCGGGCAGGGCTGGGCAGGGCTTGCAGACGGGCAGCCTGGGTAGCTGGCGGCAGGATGCTGGGAGCCAGCTATGTGGGGATCACTGTGCCTGCCTGTCCTTGCACCCAAGCTGGCTGGGGTGGGAACTGAGACCAGGGCAGCAGGGACAAGCCCCAGCTACCAGCCCTACTCCCTCCCCGGAGCCTCCTCACAATTACCCACGTGCAGGTGGTGTCTTCAGCACTGCGCAGCGGGGCCACAGTTCCACAGCCAGTCAGCAGCAAAGCTAGGCTGGGACCTGGTTCTCTGGCTCCAAACTCTAGGCGCTCTTCCATCCTATACCTCACCCAAGCCTGCCAGAATCTGATTCTGCTGCCTGAGGAGGCAGGGAACTACTGAGAACTAGAAATAAAATAGACCCAGCTAACCATGGGTCATCTTCTGTGTTATCTGAACCAGTCTTCACAAGGGCCCACTAGAGTCAGCTATGTTATTGGGCCCACTTTCCAGATGTGGAAACTAAGGCTCCTAACAGCTGGGCCTTTGCAAGGCGCTCTAGGGCAGCCAGCTTTCCCCTTGTCTGGGGAGGCTGCAGGACCCTCGGTGGATGCAGGAAGCCCCTCAGGCCTCCGCCCCTGAGTTACAGGGCCTTCCCTGAGGGTGCAAAGGGGAAGAGTTGAGAGATGAGAAAAAGCAACTAGACTTTTTTCTAAAATCAGTAAACAGAAAAGATATTCCAAAACCTGCAAATGAAAGGAGAAAGGAGTGGAGCAGAACTCAGCTTCAGCCCTTCCTGGGGGAGCCAGCGGGATGAATGAGGCCTGGGTAGACTAGGGTTCTGCAGAGAAGCTCCCATTCCCAGCCCTGCTACTTTCATTCGGCGGCTCCGCCCACAAGACAGGACAATGAGCCCCTACCTCTGCGCCATTGAGCAGAGCAGAATCTGGGCAAAGGCCCTGCCCAGGGCTGTGCCCCATCACCAAGCTCCAGCCCCACCCTGCTGGGTTCAGCCTGAGGCTTCCAGGCATGCCGGCTGCAACCCACGCACTGACCGCCATCCCAGGGGACCTTCCTCAAAGACTCAGGACTCTCCCAGATGCCCCCCAGAGTCAGAAATGGGGCCTGGGAGGAGTGAAACAGGCAAGGAATAAAAGCCAGCCCGACGGGCGTTAACGAGCTACCACTGCTGTGGGGTCCTGGGGTCCCACCCTTCCGGGACTCTCTGAGGAATGGGTGGGATGTGGCTCAGAACTGATCCCCTGCAATTTGGAAGGAAAAACATCACCCACTGGTTCTTGTCACCTAGGGCAGGAAGCAAGCACTAAGCTGGGCTGCAAGGTCAGGTGGCTGCAAGGTCAGGTGCCTTCAGTCGCCACCTGCACAGAGCTGGTTGCCTTAGCAAGAGCTGGAGTAGAAAGGTGAGCAGTGGATGTGAGGTAGGGTCAAGGGGTGCCTGACACCACATCCCACTGATGCACCCCCCTTTAAGTCAGTGGTCCCTAGGCCATGGGTACCCAAAGATGGGTGTGACCAGATGCCTGCTGTCTAGGAGCTCACAGCCAGGGAGAAGCCCTCAAATACACTCTCCCACTGGGAGATCATGATCACCTGGCCTGCCGTTCTGTGCTAGGCCGCACACCATCTCCAGTCTTCCCAGCAGCCCCACAAGACAGATATTATTATTTCCATTTCACAGAGAAACACCCTGAGGCTTAGGGAGGTTAAAAATCAAGGGCGGGCACGATGTCTCACACCTGTAATCCCAGCGCTTTGGGAGGCCAAGGCAGGCGGATCTCCTGAGGTCAGGAGTTCAAGACCAGCCTGGCTAACATAGCAAAACCCCCAAAAATATAAAAATTAGCCAAGTGTGGTGGTGGGCACCTGTAATCCCAGCTACTCAGGAGGCTGAGGCAGAAGAATCGCTTGAATCCGGGAGGCAGAGGTTGGGGTGAGCCGAGATTGCACCACTGCACTCCAGCCTGGGGGAAAGAGTAAGACTCTGTCTCAAAAAGAAAAAAAAAATCTTCCTTAAGTATCATTCCAAGCTTAAGGCCTTCCCAGTGTTCCTGGTAAGGGTGGAATCCTGACTCAAAGGACAGCCCAGGAGGCCAGAGGAGGCTGCCTGGAGGAGGTGGGCTGGGTCTGCCCTGTAGAGCTGAGCATACTTCACCCCCTGCTTGTGCTCTGTCCCCTGGGTCTCCCCACAGGCACCCCACCCAGAGTCCCCAAGAGCATCTCATGATGACCTGAACTCCTAGCTTATCAGGTTGGAAGGCCCTCAGGAGTGGCTGGCCTGACTCCCCAGCCAGTCCTCTGTGGCAAAACAGGTCCAGAGAGGAACATGACATGCCCAGGCTCACACAGCACAGAGTGCACAGCCAAGCTGGGAGCCCAGGTCCGCTCACTCCCAGTTCCCTGCCCTCTCCTCTTAGGCAGCAATGCTAGGTATTTTAGGGTCTTGTCTCCACTATCAAAAATGGAGTCCATCGGGGTGACTCATAGCTGAACTTTTTTCTTCTTCTATGCCTGAATCTCCTTCCTGGGTGAGCTGGGATCCAAGCAGAGTGCTGCAGGGAGCCTGGAGCCCCTCAGCTTGGGAGGGACTGGAGGGGGAGCTGTGGGGTGAACAGCGGGCAGCGGAACAGGGCGAGTGGAGCCTGGATGTTACAGCCAGAGAAAGAGCAGAATCCTCCCTCTTCCCCTGCCAGGGAACTGGGCAGAGAGGACCCCCTACTCACTCAGGCACTGGGGTATTCAAAGTGAGGTTAATGCTAAGCCTGGGTGACCTGAAGTGCCAGAGACAGGGGCTGGAAGAGAATCTAAAACACAAAACAAACACATAACCGCCCCCAAAGGAAAAGTCCAGAGTCTGAATTTTAAACAGGAAGAACAAGGCGTCAGGCTCAGAGGAAGATAACAGGGCCCAGCTAAGCAAAGAAACAACAGAAAAAGAGCTGAGGAAAGCTGGGGAGGGGGGTGCGGGGGGATACATTCCTGCCCTGGAGCCTGGGCCCTTCCTGGCTCCCCTTTGCCCCTGGGGTACAGGGTGCCAGGGTCATATCCCCATGCAGTGACGGGGCACAGACAGGCCCAGCTGGGGCAATGTGAGAGGCCTTTCTGGAGGGGCATGGGGTATGCAGGAAAGAGCATGTGTCTGCGGTCAGGCAGACAAGGGCTGGACTCCTTGGGCAGAAGACTTTCCGAGCCACCGTTTCCCCCTCTGAGAAACGTTGCTAAGAATATCTACCCTGAGATGTCGGGAGGACTAAGGGAGACAATGTACAGGGCTAGAAGGACCCACCACTCTCTGCATGCTCAGCCCTGGTCTCTGTCATCCCAGAGACCCCAGGGGCCATAGACCCAGTGCTGAGGGACTCTTGGAAGCACCAGGAACACACAGCCTTGCCCTCGACAGGTCCTGGCAACCTGGTGAATCCAAAACCATCCTTATGGAACCAGATGAACAACCTATACCCCACTGTGTCCGTCTGCTCCGGCTGCCGTAACGAAGCACACAGACTGGGTGGCTTCAACAACGGCCAGTTAGGCCAGGCACAGTGGCTCACGCCTGTAATCCCAGCCCTTTGGGAGACAGAGACGGGCGGATCACCTGAGGTCGGTGGTTCGAGACCAGCCTGACCAACATGGTGAAACCCGGTCTCTACTAAAAATACAGAATTAGCCAGGTGTGGTGGCGGGTGCTTGTAATCTTATCTACTCAGGAGGCTGAGGCAGGAAAATTTCTGGAACCCAGGAAACGGAGGTTGCGGTGACCTGAGATCGCACCATTGTACTCTGGCCTGTGCAATAAGAACAAAACTCTGTCTCACAAAAAAAAAAAAAAAAAAAAAGAACCCATAGCAGGTTATCGTTTTCATAGTTCTGGAGGTTAGAAGTCTGAAATCAAGGTGTCGGCAGAGATGGCCTGGTGCAGAGGCCCATGCCTGTAATCCCAGCCACTTTGGGAGGCCAAGGCAGGCAGATCACCTGAGGTCAGGAGTTCAAGACCAGCCTGGTCAACAAGATGAAACCCTGTCTCTAGTAAAAATGCAAAAAGTAGCTGGGAGTGGTGGTGCAAGCCTGTAATCCCAGCTACTCAGGAGGCTGAGGCAGGAGAATGTCTTGAAGCCGGGACGTGAAGCTTGCAGTGAGCTGAGGTCACACCACTTCACTCCAGCCTGGGTGACCGAATGAGACTCCATCTCAAAAAAAAGGCATTGACAGGGTTGGTTTCTTCTGAGACCCCTCTCCTTAGCTTACTGTGTCTTCTTCCTGTGTCTCCATAAGGTCTTTCTCTGTACAGGCCTCTCTCAGCATCCATGGAGAGCTGGTTCCAGGACCCCACCTCGGATACTGAAATCCACAGACGCTCAGGTCCCTTACAGAAAATAGCACAGTATTTGCATATAAACTATGCACGTCCTCCCCGATACTTTAAATCATCTCCAGATTATTTATAATACCTAATACAATGCAAATGCTATGTAAATCGTTGTTATACTGTATTGTTTTGGGAATCATGATAAGAAAAAAAAAGTCCATACATATTCAGTATAGATACAAACATCCTTTTTCTTCTTCAAATATTTTCAATCCAGAGTTGGTTGAATCCGTGGATGAGGAGCCCACAGACAGGGAGGGCCAACTCGGCCTGTTTTTGTGCAGGTTTCCTTTTCTGATAAGGACACTAGGCAGATTTGAATTCAGGGCTACTGATGACTTCATTTTACCTTATTCATCTCTTTACTTTAAAAGCCCTGTCACCAAATACCATAACATCCTGAGGCACTGGGGATTAGGACTTCAACCTATGAATTCTGGGGGGACACAGTTCAACCTGTAACACCTGCTAATCCCCCAGTTGTTAAGCCTCCCTATTCCAGGCTGCATCCCTAACCTGCTTTGGCCCTGGAAGGAGCTATAACCATCCTGAAGTCCAACCCTTGTTTCCAGGAGAGGGGAAGTAACTTATCCCACGCGGTGCAGCAAATAAAAATATCCAGAAAGTCCAGGCTCCTCCTGTTAGCACGTCCAGGGAAAAGACAGTCCAAAGAGGAAAAACCTGAGTCCCTCAGCTGAACATAGCTGAAAGGGGATGTCCTCATGTTCTGTGTGTTCAGCCAGCTGAGCCAGTTTTGGGATTGTAGATTTGGTGTGGGAAGGGCAGGGGTACAAGTCGGCCTTCACTTTTTCTGGATGGCTGGAGAGAAAACTCTAACATTTAGGAGTACCTACTGTGTGCTAGGCACTTTTCAAAGCACTTTACAGGAATTGACTTGTTTCAGCCCCACAACAACCCCATGAAATATATATGTGACAATGCTTTTTTTTGGAGGGGGGGTTTCACTCCTGTTGCCGAGGCTGGAGAGCAATGGCCTAATCTCAGCTCACTACAACCTCCGCCTCCTGGGTTCAAATGATTCTCCTGCCTCAGCCTCCCAAGTAGCTGGGATTACAGGCTCCCACCACCATACCCGGCTAATTTTCATATTTTTAGTAGAGACGAGGTTTCACCATGTTGGCCAGGCTGGTCTCGAACTCCTGACCTCAGGTGATCTGCTCACCTCAGCCTCCCAAAGTGCTGGGATTACAGGCATGAGCCAACGCGCTCAGCTATGACAATTCTTATAACCATTTTGGAGAGGGGGAAACTGAGGCACCGAGAAGTTAAATAACTTGGCCATTGCCATTGTCATACATCTGTCAATGAGTATATGCAGCAGCATCGGGATTCTGGCTCTAGGGAGTCCTAGAGCCAGAATGTCACAGTGTCCTTAGTGGCAATGCTTTCTCTTAGGGTGAGCTGTCATGGAAGGAGCCCTAGGCTGGTCACCAGGCCTGACACTTCTATCCCTTGCTGTGGGACCTTGGGCAAAAGTCCTCCCATCTCTGGGCTTCAGTGTTTCCACCTGTCTTATGACAGGTAAGACCAGATGACCCTTGAGCCCGAGATAAACCACCTCCTTCCCTCTTCCTTGCCCCTCAAGGCTCCCCCTAAGTCTAGAAGAGCAGCCTTTCGCCTCAATGTCATGGAACAAAGTCCCCTCCCCAGGGCTCTGGGCCTGGAGGGCTGAGCAGGGAACAAGGCGAGCTCCAGGCCACATTGCCTCTGGATGTCCTCCACCCCTGGTTTGCCCACACCAGGGTGGCCCTGGCCAGAGGTCAGTAGAGGAGAAAAGCCATCCCCAGCCCTGCAGGAGGCCCTGAGAGCAGGCAGAGAAGGGCTTGGGTGCAGACAGATCTGTGCCCACCCATGGGGAGCTGGTCTTTCTCCCTCACGCCAGCCAACCCCCTTGAACCCCATCCCAGCCTAAGTTGTCAGAGATTGGGCCTCATGTCCCAAAGGCCTCCTAAGCCCCCATTCTACTCCCAGCCTCATGCCCTGGAGCTGAGATTAAAGGTAGAAACCTCATGGTGTTATCAGTTTCTGTGTCACTTAAACTGCGTGGATCTATAGAGGCTGGTACACCAAACCACCGTAGGCCCATCCACAGAACGTTCCCCGCCGTGAATAAAGAACAGTGTCGGCAGGATGCAACGTCTCACGCCTGTAATCCCAGCACTTTGGGAGGCGGAGGCAGGCAGATCACGAGATCAGGAGATCAAGACCATCCTGGCTGACACGGTGAAACCCCACCCCTACTAAAAATACAAAAAATTAGCCAGTCATGGTGGCATGCACCTGTAGTCCCAGCTACTCAGGAGGCTGAGACAGGAGAATCGCTTGAACCCGGGAGGCGGAGGTTGCAGTGAGCCGAGATCACGCCATTGCACTCCATCCTGGGTGACAGAGTAAGACTCCATTTCAAAAAATAAAAAAAAAAAGAATACTGTTGAAGAATATGTGTTGACAGAGTGAAAGGTTATTGAAATATTGCCAATGGAAAAAAGAAAACTTCATAAAACAATAGATAAAATATTATTCTATGGTCTTCAATACACATATACGTACTGCTATTTTGATACATATGCATGGAAAAAGGCCTGGAAGGAACTCCGCCAAGATGCTCACAGTGGTTTCCCTGACGAGGTCCTGGGTGGGGTCCTGGGAGTTGGGACTATGGATTTTCTTTCTTTCCCTCTCTGCTTCTCTGTATTTCCTTATCCTTGTACTAAAGTTTATTTCAGGGACAATAAAAAGACAAATTAATTACATAAGAAAACATGAAAAATAGAGTAATATTGAACGCACAACGTCCACACGGCGTATGTATACCTTCGTAGTAGCCTCTCCCCACAACAGCCGTGCCTGCCATCTGAGCTCTCTTCATCTCACCACTTGCCCTTCACTTCATATTTTCTTTCTTTCCTTTTTTTGAGATAGGGCCACACTCTGTCACCCAGGCTGGAATGCATGGCTCATTGTAGCCTCAACCTCCTGGGCTCAGGTGATCCTCCTACCTCAGCCTCCTGAGTAGCTGGGACCACAGGCATGCACCACCATGCCCAGCTGATTTTTTTTGTTTTTGTAGAGACAGGGTTTGGTAAGTGCTTTATTTGAATTCGTTCATTTAAACTGCAGGAAACCCTATGACAGAGGTTCTATTATTGACCCCCAATTTACAAATGAGGAAACTGAGACATGGGGAAATCAAGAAACATGTCCCAGGTTAGGCAGCTAGCCAGTGGCAGAGTTTGACTTTGAACCCAGGCAGCCCGGCACCCCACGTTTGCTGTCTTAAGCCACAGTGTCCTACTGGCTTCCTGGAGAATGGTAAGGGATAGACGAGGGACCCTTGGAGGGCCCTGTCCTAATTGGCACACCTTCTTTTTTGAGACAGTCTCACTCTGTCACTCAGGTTAGGCTGCAGTGGCTTGATCTAGGCTCACTGTAACCTTCGACTCCTGGGTTCAAGCGATTCTCCTGCCTCGGCCTCCCAAGCAGCTGTGCACCACCACCCCTGACTAATTTTTGTATTTTTAGTAGAGACAGAGTTTCACCATGTTGGCCAGACTGTTCTCGAACTCCTGACCTCAACTGACCCGCCCACCTCGGCCTCCCAAAGTGCAGAGATGACCGGCGTGAGCCACCACACCTGGCAGGACATACTTTCTTACAGCTTTTTGTCTCTGTGCACACGCAGGGCTCTTCACCACCCCTGACTGGGACACACATTATGAATACAGGACCAGCATCCCACTGTGACCCCCGCCACGCCCCGGTCTTGACGTTTCACCTTACTCACCTCTGTGAGGCTTTCAGAGCTGAATTAGACGAGCACCAAGACGCCCTGTGCATACCCCTCTCTGCACAGAGAAACAACTAGAAAGATGCTTCGTAACCTCCAGTGGTTGGGTTTGTGGTTTCCCCTTTACAGCTCCTCAAAATCACCAAAATCATAAAACTGAGACAGCATCTGAAGGTCCAGGTCAGCTTGGAACCAAGGCCTGTGTGGCTCCAAACCCTGAATGAGCTGCCCTTTTCTGTAGCATTTCATGGGAAAAGCTGCCAGTCTGGGAGGTGGCTGGGCAGGATCCTCTTTCACAGGGAGGCTGGGTGTCCTCCAGGAGTGAAACCAACTCCCAATGTCACCAAATCAAGGACCTGCCACCCCGATGATGTCCTCACTTGGCAGTTTAAACATTGGCAAATTAGGGGGAGCCGAAGCAGGATAATTTCAGGGACTCTGAGAATATTTAGTCCATCAGACATTTCTGATGCCTTAAATTCCACCAGTAACAACTTAATAAACAATGGCCAGACGTGGTGGCTCATGCCTGTGATTTCAGCACTTTGGGAGGCGAAGGTGGTAGGATCACTTGAGCCCCAGAAAGTTCAAGATCAGACTGGGAAACATGGGGAAACCCTATCTCATAAAGTACAAAAATTAGCCAGGTGTGGTGGTACATGCCTGTAATCCCAGCTACTCGGGAGGCTTGAGGCATCACTTGAACATGGGAGACAGAGATTGCAGTGGACTGAGATGGCGCCACTGCACTCCAGCCTGGATAACAGAGACCATCTCAGATAGATAGATAGATAGGTAGGTAGATAGAGAGATAGATAGATAGATAGATAGATAGATAGATAGATAGATAGATCATAGATAGATAAAAAAATAAAATGCTCGGTCCAACCAGTTACATCCATGCTGTAATTAAAAGTGCATTTCCGTGGCTCAGTGGTGCCCATGTGGGACTGAAGGCTAGTGTACCACTCCTGTGCGCCTGCCAGGAATACCCACCATGTCATTTCTGCCTTGTTGGCAAAATTCTTTGTCCTTCCCAAACCACATAGAAATCCCCTTTAGCGGGCAGGGCCCAAGCCCGTGAGGATGGGGCCGATGTCTAAGACCTACACATGAGAGGAATGGGCCCAGCGGCCCCAGGCTGCATTCAGAACCTAGACCAGAGAGGACAGAGCCAGTCAGGGCCAGACAGTCTTCCCCTGGAAGCCAGGAGGGGACAGAAGGCCATGCACTCTTCAGGGAGCCAGGTGGGCAGCCCAGCTCTTCCCCAGCCCAATCCTCAAACAGGAGCCTCAGCAAACAGAGCCCCTGCCTGTACGGTGTTCTGTGCAGACTTACTTGTTGAGTGCTGTCAGGAGTTTGGGGTGTCTTACATTTGAGGAAACAAACTCTGCCATGAGTCCGACCAGCACCCTTCCTCAGTAGTTCTCAAATAGGCCTCTGAAGTAGACAGGGCAGACAGTATGATTCCATTTTGCAGAGGAGGAAATAGAGGCCAAAAGAGGTGCCGAGGGCCGGGCGCGGCGGCTCACGCCTGTAATCCCAGCACTTTGGGAGGCCGAGGTGGGCGGATCACAAGGTCAAGAGATCGAGACCATCCTGGCCAACATGGTGAAACCCTGTCTCTATTAAAAATACAAAAAAAATTAGCCGGGTGTGGTGGTGTTCGACTGTGGTCCCAGCTACTCGGGAGGCTGAGGCGGAAGAATCACTTGAACCGGGAGGCAGAGGTCGCAGTGAGCCGAGATTGCGCCACTGCACTCCAGCCTGGTGACAGAGCGAAACTCTGCCTCAAAAAGAAAGAGGTGCTGAGGCTCCCCAGGCTCCCACAGCTGGGCACAGGCAGCACAGCTTGCTCTTGCGGCAAAGTAAGTTGGACTCCAATTCCAGTGCTCTTTCTGCTGTGCCCTAGCTGCCCGGGAGGACCTCAAGCTCAGGACTTAACTGCCCGGGAGAAGGGCAGCGGTTCTGAGGGGTGTGGCCTGCCACTGTCAACTCTGGGTTCCCTTAGGCAATTTACTTTGTGTCTCAAAGCCTGAGGCTCATTATGTGTAAAATGGGGGATAATAGGGTTCTTCTGTGGTTTTTAGCATGTTGCCTAAGTGTTCCGCATGTGATTTATCATTATCAGTAAGCTACAGGAGGGAGAGGCTTTTCATATGGCAGTCAGGAAGGCTCCCTGGAGGAGGCAGAAGGTTTGATGGATGGAGAGGAATCAGACAGACAGAAGGCAAGAAGTTACAGGTTATGGGGAAGAGCACTGGACTGGAAGTCAGAAGGTTTGAGCCTTTGTCCCAGCGGTGCCACCACAGTGCTGTGTGTCCCCACTTCCCCAACAAGTAAAACAAAGGGGTCAGCTCAGAGGAGCACTTGGCCCCGCTGGTCGCTTGTCTTGATTCATAGCCTGACCAAAGGTCTGGGGGCTGGACTGAGCCAGGCAATTCAGGGGTAGGTGGAGGCTGGGTAGGAAGGGCTGAGCCCACCCAGGAAAGGAGATATGGGATGGGCAGGGAGAGGATGGGGCAAGGGACACATTTATAGAATTAAACTTTTTCATCCCAGAGTTTCAAACCCACAGAGACTGGGGTTTCCTGAAGCCCAAGGGCTGACGCTGCAATTCTTTTCCAAAGCCTTATCCAAAAGGAATGATAGGTTGAGCCCTTAGGGTGTAAGAAAACCCCAATGAAATGTTCCCGGTGGCTTTGTCCCAGCAGGAGGAATGCAGCGGCCTTTTTCCCTTGGCTTATCTCTGTGTGTTAACGTTTTGACAATGGCCTGACTACACATTGCTATGTAGTAAGATAGCAATAATAATAAGTCTCCAAACTTACAAACTTTGATTCTTGTCCCAGAGCCTACCCGCTTTCTTCCTTTACATCAGCAGTCTCCCTGTGACATGGTGAGACCCCTCCCTGGCCAGCACAGCAGCACTTCCTCAGTGAGGCCCTACCTGATGACCCAGGGGGAGGTGAGTGCCCATAGAGGAGAAAGGAGGCCATGCCACCAGCATACTAGCAGCGGCAGAGAAGTCTGAGCCGGTGTGCGCCCTACACGGTAGGGAGTTCAAGCAGCTCTCCCCCTCCTCCTGCTCCCCAGCTCCTCCAGGGGCAGCCACGCTCACCCCGATTCCTGTCCTCAGCTTTTCGTATCTTGGTGATAGTGACTAGCACCACCTGTGCTTCTCTGTTCTGGGCAACCTGCTAACCTAACCACTGCATGGGGGCCGTTCTGTTTCATCCGCACAACTCCCCCGCAAGGTGTCCAGCCTCCCCTAACACCGGCAGGACCCAGGGCCCACTTACTACTGTATGTGTAAATATTTTAAAGCTATAAACCAAACCATCCTCCTGCCTTGACAAATGTAGCTAATGTGCCTTCAGAATAACTGGGAAGGACAGGCTCAAATGTAAATTTCTTGAAGACCTCAGAGTTCTTCACCAGGACGGGTGGCATGGGAAAACTGGCCCCTCCCAGTCTCCCCACTTCTCTTTCTACCCCCAGCTCTGCCCACACCTCCTTCAAACAGGTGGCCCTAGGCCATTCAGGGCCATGGAGAGAGAATGTGGGGTGCCTGGGGCTGCAGTATGGTTGGGAGCCAGGGTGGTGTAGGCTGTGGGTGGCATGTCCCCTTGGCCCAGCAGGCTACCTGCTCCATGAGGGGCGCTTGTCCAGAGAAAGTGCTTATCAGGTCTAAGGTACTACAAGAGAGGGATTTGATCATTGTCTCCATTTTACAGGAGGGAAAACTGAGGCTCGGAGAGGCTAAGTCAGTTGTTCAAGGCCCCATAGCCAGGAACAGGGAGGCTGGCTTCAAAGAATGAGCCTGAGCCTCCCTATCTGTGAGGCATGGTAAATCTCCGTGAACCAATCAACAGCAAAAGCACCTCCAGTGACAGGACTGAGGCTCAGGAAGCTCCATTCCAGGCTCACAGGGACATCAGCTCAGAATAAATAACTCCAGCAGACGGCAGAGGAAGCTAAGTGCCGGCCAAGAAGGGGATCCAGGGAGGGACCTCTAGGAGGCTGCATCTCAGTGGGGCCTGAGGGAGGGGCAGGCTCTGGACCAAGGGAAAGAGTTGGGGGAAGCTATAGGCAGCATTTCCAGCGAAGGCAAAGGCTCCCGGGTGAGAACAAGGGGCGCGCAGGGAGCAGCAGGCTGTTTTCTGTTTGTTGGTGTTGGCCGGAGCCTGCATTATGAAGAGGAGAGCTGGGGAGGCGTGGGACAGCCTCGGAGTGGAGACTTCCTGCTGGGGGGGTGGTATGAGCCAGGGAAGAACACCATGGGAGTATTTGGGAACATCTTCGGGAAGATGACGCTGTAGGGACTGGCTGTGTGGGCCGAGGTACCCCCACTAAGAGGAAATCCTGCCAGGCTGGATCTGTCCTGGAAGATGGTCTGGGCTGGGGTCTGCCAAGGCCACTCCAGGAGGGTGTCTGCCACCAGAATGGAATGCCTCAGGTGCAGACCAGGCAGGGGCTCCTGAAGAAGGAACCTGATGTCTCTGATGTCCCTGTGCTCAGCATCAGGCTCATCCTACTGTTATCACCCATTTGACAAAGTCTTACTGAGCTCTTGGCCATTTCCCAAGGAGATGAAAGGCCCAGCCCAGCCCACAAAGAATACCCAGTCCCAAGAAGGAGACAGACAGGCACTCATCAGTCAGAACCCTTCCCACACTGCCTTGCAATGCAGGCACCCACATGTGGACCCCCTTCTGAGCTGTGGAGGAGCGCTGTTGGGGAAAGGGGGGTAGTGCCTGGGGAAGGAGTCAAGAGTAGGTGGCAAGGAGAGCATTCTAGAGAGGAAACAGCCAGGGCAGAGCAAAGGCCTGGGGCTGGGAGAGATGCCCTGAGTTAGAGCATGGGGAGGCTTTTCCTGGGGTGAAACAGGAAGCAGTGAGGGGGCAAAGCTGACAAAATAGAGGAGGGTTTGGGGGAGGGTGCCTCAAAGGCCATGTGAAGAGCTCACAGTCCCTCTAGCAGTAGGGCCCTATTAAATGG